>BSBK01012628.1:2500-136025 GCA_027943335.1 Chamaecyparis obtusa
ATAATGCTTTATTTGTGCAACTTAGGATAAGAGGAAAAGTGGGGGCTTTTTATTTATTAAAAGGGGAGGAAATGTTCCTTTTAATAAATAAAAACTTAGGATAAAATGGTTAGCCCATAGAAAATAATTGAATAAATGATAGCACAAGGATTTGATCAAGAATAAGCAATTTATGATTTAGCAAAAGGGGGCTAATAGTCTAGGTGACCATTTTTAGGTGTATACACAATTCAGTTTTCTTTGACTTGTATCTCAGTTGGACTAACTATGATTAAAGAGTGGATTGAGTTTAGTTATTCCATACTTGTCAACTAACTAATTTGGATTTCTAATGATTGAGGAGTGAGAAGAGGAAAAGCATCGAATATAAGAAATGTTATAGGAGTTAAGAAAGATTTTGTAAATTAATTTGGATTGCTAATGATCAAAGAATAAAAAGAGGAATATAGAGAATATAAGAAATGTTATGGGAATTCAGAAAGATTCATCAAATTAAAAGCAAGAAATTAATTATATTTTCAAAAGTGCAAGAGCTATGTAGAAACATGGGGAAATTGGACATAGAAATATTCAAACATGAAAATAAGACTATTTTGGGGATAGAAACCCACAAGGAGAAAATCATGTTTTAAATTGTCACTATGGTCATGAGGTGTGATCAGATATACAAAGCATGCATAGTAATTTTCATCAGACTAGTAAATTTTAATTTTCCCAAGAGATGTTTTAAGTGAGTATATATATTTAAAAAAATTCTTACTGAAGTATTTCTACGTGTATTGTATATACGTATTTAGTTTGAAGTTTTTACAAAGTTAATGCATTATATGCTAGAGGTTTATGAAATAAAGATAGAAAAATTATAACATAGGTCATGCCAAAAAACAGTTACAGAATTCAATTCTTTTATGTTATATTTATCTGTATAAGTACAAAAGAAAAAAATGATTGTATTTATCTCTTAGGCATTTTGGTTTTAGTTAGCATATCTCAATGTATAACCAATATAATATTTTGTTTGTATCCATGATACAATACAATTTTATTTACCAATTCAATCATCTTATGTACATCCTTTTATCAAACTCATCTCAGTATATCTAGGTTTTCATTGAAATTTAATTTTTAAGCCCTAGATATTAAGTAGTGTTTTCCCAAGTAGATATTTAGTAGGGTTTTCCATCATCATTCACAACTTCTAATTGTAATCATGATCTCTTGAAGGATCATTCTGAAAATATTAGAAAAGCCAAAGATATATTGATAGAACTTGATACATACTCCAGTGTTCCTAGTGCCACTACTACAATTTAATACCAATTCTTTACTGAAAAATATTACTCTAAACAAATACAATATCAGCTTAAAGGCTAAAATAAATTTTCATTAGTCAATTATTGTGCACTCACTAGACCTTCATCTGATGGTTGTTTTTCCAAATCAAGCTTTAGAGTAAGTTGAAAGGCTTCTTCTAGAATGTCAACAATCTACAATGTAGTGTGATATGCTCCTTTCACAACTTCTATTGTACCAAATGGAAGTCCACCATAAGTCCACCAAAAAAATAGTCTTAGGTTCAAGAGTTGAAATTATTATTAACAAATCCATATGGTCAGGATCCTTCACCATAGCCTATAAAAGGCGTCCCACTTATATTATTTTCTGTTGAAATTATTAGCTATCACAAATTTCTTATCAAAATGTATTGAAAAATTCAAAGTGACATGGCCCTACAAGACCATATCTACTATAATATTCTAGTATAAATTTTAAGATAATTTCCTTCCCTCATCAAATCAAATTTTATTAAAATATTTATTACCATGCTTATTTTATCAATGATATATTAGAAAAATATTCCAAAAATATAATGGTTCCTCTAGAGGATATTCGTTTGTGCCATTACCAGGCTTTCCACAATATAATAGAACCTCATCTCTACCTAAATATAGTATTATAGATCATCAAATTCAAAAAAATGGTAATCCAACTCTAAAGGTTTTTCCAACCTGAAAACACAAACATGAAAATCACACATGATTAAAGTTTATATATGCAATGATTCTAAAATTAAAGTTAGAAAGTAGCAAGATGAAATCTACATCACTAACCTAGTATTAATCTACCAACATTTCTTGTCATTTATGTTCAGTTTGTGGGAGTTTTAAATTTATTTAATTTCCCCGAGCCTCTGACATGTATAGCTACCTATCAGAAGCTCTCAATAGTAAGTTAAATGTAGCCTAGACTTTGGAGAATGAAATCTCCAACTACTCCATGCATTGCATCCCGAATAGTCAATAAATAAATGTTTCTAGGTTGATTTCAATTTGAAAATTTTTGAGTGGGAAATAATTTGGACAACAAATAAAAAATTGGGAAGAATGTCCCCCATAGTTTAGAACATGATGTCAAAGAATATTTTGTGAGTAGAAATCAAGAATAAGTTTTTGAGTTTTATGGCAATAGTAGCTATGTGTTTTGTCTATTGAGTAGTGATTAATCGATAAATTTTGTAAGAGCTCTAAATAGCTTGAGATAGTTCACATTTAGCCCTAGATTAGTGCTACTAGTTTGTAATCACCATTGTAGTTAGTAGTTGCAGTTATACTATCTTTTTCTGATTTTATAGTTTATTTATTTGTAAACATTCATCTCTAGATTTGAATAGAAAATAATATGACATGCCTCCAACTTGTTGTTTGAGTTTTAATTTCCTTGTGCATTTCCAGTGATTGGGAAATAATGAGTTTTCAAGCTCTATCTCTCTTTTCTTTGCCCCATTTTGGGGATTTTAGTTTCTAATTTATATTAGAGCATTGAAGTTTTCCAAATTTAGGCATTCTAAAATCTTTACATTGTAACAAAGCTATGTGTTTGAGCATTTTAGTTTTAAAAGTTGGTATTAAAGATTTTTCGTGAGAATATTTAAATTTACAATTTGGTATCAGACCATTTGTCTTTTTAGATTTTATAAATTTCTAATTTGGTAGTAGAGCCATTTTGCCTTAAATCCTTGTGAGTTTAGACATTTGTTTTCTCGGTGTTGAATATTTTTTGTGTAGGATACATGACTAGAGATGAAGGAAAGAGTTGGAAGAAACCTTCATCTTTTAATACATAGAACTATGATGTTTGTAGAAAAAGGATGAATACCATAATGGTTGCAAATAATATGTGGGAGCTTGTATTCAATGAATTTGTGGATGTGACTAATCTAGCTTATTTTTTCATCCTCACAAACAATCAGAAGACCTAGTTGAAGGAGAAATGGAGGAAAGATGAAAAAACATTAAACTTGATAGATGTACTTATCCTTGACAAAAGAAATATTTCCCAAAATTGCAACTAATTATGCCAAAGAAACATGGGAAATTCTCCAAAAAAGTCATAACAGGATTGATAAATTCATATTGGTTAAGTTTTAAATGTTTTGAAGAGATTTTGAGACTCTTCTAATAAAGGACAATGACTTTATTTCATATTTTCACATAACAGTCTCTAGTTTGATAGAATGGAGAAACCATGAAGGAGTATACAAGTATAGATAAAACCCTCAAAAGTTTTTTCTCAAATTTTGATACAGTTGTGATTTCCATTGAGGAAAATGAGTGTTGTATAGTCTAGATAACTAACAGGTTAGTGGGTGAATCTATTATCATAAATCATTTTGTTAATCTTAATTAATTTGATATAACCTTAATTCTAAGAAAGATTTAAATTTTTTATTAAAGATCAAGAATGATACAACCATCCATAAAAAATAAGGGGAAACTAGAAAACAAATGAAGAAAAAAAAATACAAAGAGCACAGTTGACACAATAGCCTTAGAGAGAGAGATACAAAAAAAACTTAACTAGTCTAGATGAGAGAAGATGAAGACACCTATCAAGTTTGAGAATGTGGTCAGCTTCCAAGCTACTACTCTAATAAGTATCTATTTCCTTGTTCGTGCGAGACTTATCTAGGAAATTAGTAATCTAATTAAGAATTTTATTGGAGTAGACAAGAATAATATCTTCAATATCATGCCATTTCTGTGTAATTTGAGAGACACTCAGATGTAGCTTCCATGAATCAATGGAATGGTTTCTAATACAATCTAGAGCACCAACAAGAACTTGGGAATTAGATTCAATAATGAAGCTATTGTATCCATGATTGAACACTCATATAGAAGTAGAGAGAATAGAGGAGGCCTTATCCTCATTGTTCGTAGCTTTTCCCAAGCCTTCCAGACCCTAGAATAAAATAGTCCTAGCATTGTCCCTACAAAGAAAACTAGAACTAGCATCCCTAAGGTTTCCTTTGGCAGCACCATTAGTGCTAATATTTATCCAATCGAGAGGAGGCAGAGTCTGCTTCTTATTTACTTGATTTCTTTGGGCTTTAGCACCACTAACTAGTTTTTGTTCATTTTATAACAAACATTGTTGTTTTCTTTGAGTCATCGTAAATTAAGAGGTTGATTGTGTCATTTTCTTTCATTTTTTTAAACTTTCTCGACATTCGTTAGAATTATGATGTATATAAATTTAGTTAAATTTGAAGGTGAACATTCATTAAAATTGTGATTGTAGTTTTTTTACTATGACAACATTTTGATAGGTTTGTATAGAATTTTATTTTTTATAGTCCAATTTTGTTGCCTTTGAATTAAAATCATGTTAGACCATATTGATCCATAAAAAAATAGAGAGATGATTGCTAGACTGTGATCTAACATGAAAACAGAAGGTGATGGGAAATGTTATTGTCCCTCCAAAAATTTCAAGGTCCTAAAGGCAAGAAGACTTTTAATCACAAAAAATGAGAAGTATTGTCGGATTCTCTACAGGATATGCTAGAGTCTGGCTCGAAACTATGGTGGACAAGGTTACCAATGATGGGGATAAAAAAGTACAAGAAATTCAAGCTAGAATGGAAACTATGGAGAATTCTATGAAAAAACATATGCATGACTACAACAAATTTATGGGTTCGGCCATTGATTGTTTTGTGACCATTAAAGCTGAGCTGGATGCTCACTCCCCCAGCAAAAAACCTGATGAGGTCACTGAGGACCTAGAAGAGGAAGGCCCGTGAAAACACACTAGATCGGCTAGAAGGAAGAAAATTCAAGAAAGGATCCATGATCTCTCAGATTTCAATGCAGCGATAAAGAAGATATCTGAAGTGAACCAAGAAGCTGACGAGGCTTGTAAGGAGTTTGTCTAGGGCATTGGGTTCGTGGTACTAGTTTTCTATTTTTTTTCAGGTTGTTTTGTTGGTTATGGTTTTAGCGGACTAGTCCCCAGTCTTGTCTCTTTTTAGTGTGCTTTAATGTCAAACTTTTTTTTCTAGCTTGTATGGGGTTTTGGGTCCCCATTAAAACCTCTTTTTCTTGCAATAAAAAACAAATGAGAATTATTCTAGGGAGTATGGTCATAGTGAAGGGGGGCATAATTATTGTCCATTTGTAAGTTGTTCATTATATGTATTTCTAATTACCACATTTAAAAATGTATCTATCATTTTGATAATTTATATAAAAATCACTTCATAATGAGATCATGATCATGGTGTTTTATATTGATCACTATCATATAGGTGGGGCACCCTAGGGTACATGATATGGACTACAATGACTTGGAGAATGTGATTTTCCAAGTGGAGGAAGATGGAGGGATAAATATAGAAGATGAATATAATGATCGTATGGAAGAAGATGATCATGCCCTAGAAAATATTATTAAAGATGATGGTACAAATATATTAATCCATGAGACAATTAGTACTAGCACTATTGATAATTATGATCAACTAGAGGAATTTGATGTTGTTCATGATTTACCTATACTTGAGAAGTTATGCAATCCCCTTTACAAAGGATCCTAAACAACTCTTCTCTCTACTCTATTTTTGTTGGTGAACTTGAAAATTATGAATGGTTTATCCAACATAGCAATCTCACGTATACTAATTTATGTCATATATGTCCTATTTTTTCATCTATTTTCATTGTTATTTCATCACTAGTAAATAAAGGGTGAAATATGTACAATTAATATTTTTTATATTAACAAATTATTATTTTTTATAGATTGATCTAGTGAATTTTTGTTTCAAAAATTTAGAAAAAATAGGTTTTATAGGGACCTAAAACCCAAGAGTGAAAGATACAGATTAGACAATAAGCTCAATAGAAGAGAGCATACAAAGGAAACAAAAGGGGGCGTGAAAACACCCCAAACTAGCAACAACCAACAAGACAAAAAAAAAGAACTAGCAAAACAAACCAGCTACTGCCACCTTTTCAGAATCTAGATTGAGTCTTCCATTTTTTTCTATACCTCTATCATTTTTTTTGAAATCATCTTGAGCTCCATAATCTCCTTGTTGGTCGAGGTGTTATGGCTTAGCTTCACTCTGGTTATGGTCCCAAGGCCTTTCCCCTTTGTATTAGGATTATGCACAACATCGTCCTCCTTCTTCTATAGCATGTCAACCAACCAACAAAGGTTACTGGTAGAGGACTTCAGACCCTCCTAATAATTATTGAGCAGGCTTTCCAACATTTTTACACACATTCATTTCTATCCAATAATCTAACAAGGGCACAAAAATCCTAAGAGCGGTCATAGTCCTTACCCATGTTATTATCTCTATTCAGCAGATTTTGATACTTGGCCTCCATGTTAGTATTTTGTGTCCTAAGCTTCTCAATCTCCAGATAGCACCACTTGTTGATTCCTCCTTATAGGTGTTTTTTTTACCACCGTCAAATATTCTACCTTTCTCATACCAATAATTTCTACCATTATAAAAGATATTGGAATGGACTATCAAGAAATAGATGCATTTCCCAATTATCCTACTATATATCATAAAGAATGTGAATTTGCAAAAGAATCCCTTGAATTTCATATTAGTAGATATCAAACAGATCGACTAACAAAAAAGGTAACTCTGTAATATCCTCATCATTAAATGACTATTAAAACTATTGTATTAGGGGTCACGATTGATTTAGTTTATCTCGGACCCATTCTTTCTTTTTGTTGGCATAGTTTAGTTGTCGCCCTTGGCTCTTTTGTGCACTCTCGAGAGTTTTCCCCGATAGGTATTTATGCTCGGCGTGTAGGTTAGATTTCATATGTTGAGATTTATATTTGATTTGTATTTACAAATTTCTATTGGGATTCTACTGTTTGCCATTTTGGAGGTGAAAGACCCTCCCTATTTGTTTTTGTACAGTTTCGGTGGGAATCAACCCTCATCCTACTCTACCTGCTCTCTGGTTCTGGGTATTTGGAAAATTGAAGCAATTATTATTTATATTTCATTTTCCAAGTATTGTTGCATAGTAATAATATAATCTAGAATATATTGTGGATCATTGTACGCCTCCCTTCCTCGGTCCATTTCCAACTTCATCCGTGCCATCTCCATTACATAGCCTCATCACACCGTACAATAGACAGATCTGTGCTAGCTCCATGCAAGATCCATGCCAGATCTACACCATATCTATGCCAAATCCATGCCACTGTATGACACCCTTGGTAGATTAGGTGTACACCGTACCTATTCACTCCATCTGTACGGTCTCAGAAATGTGTCATTCTGGTTCAGGACATTACAGTGGTATCAGAGCTGGTGATTCTGCCAGCTTGTGGGTATTGAATGAGAGTTTATTCAAGGAAAAGGAGTAGATCTCACTTAGTCGGTAGAATGGGCGATCCGCAAGATCCTACGACTGAAGTCATAACTCTTTTGAGAGAACTCACTAAGAACTAGGTATAGATAAATGACACTCAATGCCTCATAGAAGAGACTCTACAAAAATTGGCCGAAAGCAAGATATCTGCGGAACAAAGTGACAATTCTATCTCGGGATGGGTGAATCCCCAACTCGTATGCTCTCAACCATTAATGCCAACTTTCCCTCCACAGATGGAAGAACGGTGAGGAGAGCAACCAACCTTCTAGGAAATACAAGATCAACTTCGGGAAGATTGGAGGAATGCAAATATGGAAGGAGATATATCCTACAAAGATTATGCTAAGCTGAGAATGAGGTACGCCAGTGGAAACAAGCATGGCTATTATAATGACAATTTGAGATGAAAGATGGGTAAAGTTAATCTATCCTCTTTTGATGGGTCTAGAACTATTAGAGCTCGAGCATGGGTGCAAAAAGAAGACACATATTTCCAGCTCAACTCTATGCCAAAGATGAGGCCATCAAATTTGTAGCACTACATCTCGAGGGAATAGCCTACGAATGGTGGCATCATGGCATGGTTACTCTTGGCCAAGACCAAATAAATTCCTATGCTAAATTCACCGAAAGGTTGATAGATCATTTTGATGGGAAAGATCCAGAACTAAATTTCAAAGAGTTGGCTCAGTTAAAGCAATCTGGCATAGTCGATGATTACATAACATAATTTTAGAGATTGTCTATCTTGGTGACTGATATTTTAGAAAGATGATTGGTGGTACTATTCATGGATGGATTGGCGGAACCCTTGAAAGGATGGGTGAAAGGATTCAACCCCATCACACTCACGGAAGTGATTAAGAAGGCACGCGACATGGTGACATCTTTGTTATCATCCACCAAATATCACTCGTAGTCCAAACCACCTCTCGCTCCATGGGAAAGAGACAACAGACCTCCACCTAGGAGGCCTCCATTGGATGAGGAAACTAGGAAAGAACTCAGAAGGAAGAAACTCTATTTCAAATGTAAGGAGCCATGGGTGCCAGGACATCGATGCCTTGGCAAAGGAAAAATCCATTACATTGAGGTTTTGTTTGATGGAGAGGAAGAACAAACACCTGAGTCTGAAGCAGTCAAACAACAAATTTCAGGGGAGGTAAACATCAATCGCATAGAAAGACTTGTGACACTCTTCAAAAAGGAGGCACCATTGCTACTCTGGAGGGAACTCCAAGATGCATTGTGTTCTGGGTTCGGGGCAGCCTCCAAGGACAATGGGTCATGGGCATGCTTGACAGTGGAGCTGCACTCAACTTCATTAACTCTTGACTAGTGAGCTGGCGAAGCTTGTGTACAGAGGCGCACCAAGGATTTGATGTCAAAGTAGCAGGAGGAAATTTGTTAAAATGCACTCATCTGGTTCCGCAACTGAGCATCACCATGGGCAACCACATGGTGATGGATGATTTCTTCATGGTGGATTTGGATGACATGGAAGTCATTCTTGGCATTCAGTGGATGGAAACATTGGATGAATACACACAGATTTTCAAGCGGATGGAGTTATCCTTCGAGGTAAATGACAAAAAGGTTGTGCTGAGAGCGATGTCGAATGGAGGGTTGAAGGAAATTTCAGCCCAACGAATGGAACCTATCTTCAGACACGACAATGTGGTTTGGGCCACATAATGTTTTGCCTCGATAGAACCCATACAGAGACAAAGAATGGACCACAAGGAAGAAGAACTTCAAAGGGTTTTGGATAGATACCACTAGGTCTTCACCGACATACTGCCAGGCATACCACCACATTGAGGATTCAAACACACCATTGAGATGGAAGCTGGTGCCAAACCAGTAATCACTGTTCCATACCGCCACCCTCGAAGGCTAAAAGATGAAATTGAAAAAACAATTCAAGAACTCCTTGACAAAGGTTGGATCAGACCTAGCACTAAACAAAAAAACCATCAAGAAGAGGTATCTAATTTCTAGGATTGATGAATTGTTGGATGAGTTACATGGTGCTATTTATTTCTCCAAAATAGACCTCTGTTTAGGGTATCACCAAATCAACATGAGGGAGCAGGATGTGGATAAGATAGTATTCGGTTGCCATTATGGGCATTACAAATTTCTAGTCATGCCATTTGGATTAACCAATGCTCCTGCTACATTCCAATCATGCATGAACCACATTAATAACAAAGAGCTGCATGAATTCCTACTGGTATTCTTTGATGATATACTAATCTACAACAAGACATGGGAGGAGCACTTAAGGCATTTGGAAGAAGTACTTGAGATTATGAAGTCACAACTGTTGTCCACCAAACAATCCAAATGTGAATTCAAGATGACAAAGATATTATATTTGGGGCACATTGTTAGTAGCTGGGGAGTTCAAGTGCATCAAGAAAAGATTCAGGCTATCCTGGATTGGCCACCTCTAAAGACTCTTTTAGAACTACGTGGATTCTTTGGGTTGCGTAGTTACTATAGATGGTTCGCGAAGGGGTTCTCTCAGCTCAGCACACCTCTCACCAACCTGACGAAGAAGGGATCTTTTCAGTGGAATGAATGTGCACATCAGACCTTTGAGAAACTCAAAGAGACTATGAGTTCTTATCTAGTCCTTGCATTGCTAGACTTCAGTCGACCTTTCATCCTGGAGTGTGATGCCTCCGGAGAAGGCATCAGGGCCATCTTAATGCAAGACCGCCACCCCATTTCTTTTGAAAGTCAAAAGCTCTTAGGGGTTGAGATGTTGTATTCTATATATGACAAAGAAATGTTAGCCATCATGCATGCCTTGACCAAGTTTCAACAGTACCTTGTTGGAGCCAATTTCATTGTCCATATAGATCACAACAGTCTTAGGCATTTTTTGGAATAGCGTGAATTGAATGAGAGACAAAAAAAATGGGTAAGTAAAGTCTAGGCTTTTGGCTTTGACATTGAATATGTGAAAGGAAAAAATAATGTACTAGCTGACACCTTGTCAAGAAAACTAGCCATTTGTTCCTTATCTCAAATATCAGTGGATTGGAAAGAACATTTGTTGGTCTGATACTCCAAGGACACGTTCACATGCCAACTCTTAGACAAAGAAATACAAGATGATAGATATAAGATGGTAGATGATATTATTTTCTACAAGGAAAAAATTTACTCGGTACCTGAATCCAAGTTGAAGAAAAAGGTTTTGAAAGAAATGCATGATTCACCTCTAGCCGAGCATCAAGGTTACTTGAAGACCTACTGATAAATTAGGGAAAGATATTCTTGGAAGGGCCTAAAAGGTGATATATTAAAGTACATCCGGGAATGTTTCATCTACCAAAAAAATAAATCCAAACACACTCTACTGGCGGGTTTGCTGTAGCCATTACCGATTCTAGAGAAGAAGTGGGATAGTATATCAATAGATTTCATCTCCAGGCTCCCTAAGGCATAAGGGAAGGACTACATCTTTGTGATAGTCAACAGACTAACCAAGTATGCACATTTATTTGCTATACCCATAGAATTTTCCACTTCACAGGTAGCAGACTTAGTCTTTTGAGAGGTGTTTCGTCTGCATGGACTCCCTTGAAACATAGTGAGCGACAGAGATAGCCACTTCCTCAGTAATTTTTGGAAAGAATTATTTCGGCTAGTAGGGACAGAGTTGTCACCAAGCACCAGTTACCACCCATAGACCGACGGACAAATGAAGATTGTAAACAAATGGCTGGAAGGTTACCTCAAAAATTATGTTTCAGCACAATAGAGGGCCTTGGTAAAATGGCTACACTTGGGAGAGTACTGCTACAATACCACTTTCCACATGTCCATTGGAATGGAACCTTTCAAAGCTTTGTATAGGTATGAACCTCCTTCATTTGTCGATTTGGTTCTCGGTGATAGTCACATGATGAAGGCCAAAGACTAGCTACAGGAAGGAATAGATATTCTAAGATCCCTAAAGGAAAATCTCTGGCACGCTCAGAATCAACAGAAAATGTATGTTGACAGACATCGAATTGAGAGGAGTTTTGAAGAGGGGGATTTGGTATACCTCCAACTTCAACCTTACAGACAATCATCTTTGAAGGCATCAGGAAAGGAGAAGTTGAGACCACGTTTCTATGGACCCTACCATGTGACAAGGAGAGTGGGTGAAGTTGCATACGAATTGAACCTACCTGAGGGAAGCCAAATCCATAATGTCTTCCACATTTCTTTCTGAAGAAAGTTGTGGGCCAGCAAGTGACAGTTTCCACAAACCTACCACCCCTTGACGATAGAGGAAAGTTAGTATTGGAACCTGCAGAATTCATCGACAACCAAGATAGAAGATTGAGGACACGCACTATCAAGGAATTTCTTGTGCGCTGGAAGGACCTTCTCCTTGAAGATGCCACCTAGGAAGGAGAAGAGATTCTAGAACACCCCAGCCTAAAATTGCTTGAGGACAAGCAATCTTTGGGACAGGAGGACTGTAATATCCCTGTCATTAAATGACTATTAAAACTATTGTATTAGGGGTCACGATTGATTTAATTTATCTCAAGCTCATTCTTTCTTTTTGTTGGCATAGTTTAGTTGTTACCGTCGGCTCTTTTGTGCATTCTTGGGATTTTTCCCTGATGGGTATTTATGCTCGGAGTGTAGGTTAGATTTGACATGTTGAGATTTATATTTGATTTGTATTTGTGAATTCCTGTTGGGATTTTGCTATTCACCATTTCAGAGGTGAAAGACCCTCCATATTTGGTTTTGTGCAGTTTCGGTGGGAATCAACCCTCATCCTACTTTACCTGTTCTCTGGTTTTGGGTATTTGGCAAATTGAAGCAATTATTATTTATATTTGATCTGGAAAGTATTATTACATAGTAATAATATAGTCTAGAATATATTATGGATCATTGTACACCTCCCTTCCTTGGTCCATTTCCAACTTCATCCATGCCATCTCCATTACACACCTCATCACACCATACAACATACAGTTCTGTGCCACTATATGGCATACAGATCCATGCCAGATCTGCGCCAGATCTACGATAGATCCACGCTAGATTCCTGACAAATCCATGATACATCCATGCCAGATCCATGATAGATCCATGCCAGATCCATGCCAGATTCATGCCACTGTACGACACCCTTGGTAGATTGGGTGTACACCGTATCTATACACTCCATCCGTACGGTCTCAAAAATGTGTCAGTCTGGTTCAGGACATTACGTCCTTGCAAGGTTCTTTCTTATATTCTCATTATTCCATGTATGCAATGATTATTTAGGTGTAGAAGTGTAGTGCAATTTATGGATTACCACAGACATAATAGAAGTGGAGGTGATATTCTTTGAATGCCTGCACATGGTTCTATATTTAGGGACATAGAGGAAAAATGGCCATACTTTAAAGAAGAACCTTGTAATCTCAGGCTTTAATTGGTAGTTGACAATATTAATCCATTTTGAGAGTTGACATCTATTTACTTGTTGTGGCCTATTTTTGTTATAAACAATAACATTCCTCTATGGATGTCAATAAAGAGGGATCACATAATGTTGGCAATGATTATTCTATGTATTTTTTTAATTTGGTAGTCATGTACATTAAATCATATATAATACAATAAAATAGTTTTAATGATTATGTAATGTTTATCTTCACTCAACTAGGTAAGTGTCAAGTTAAAGATATGAATGTATATATCAATCCTCTTATCGATGAGTTACTAGAGTTGTATAATGGTGTCACTATGTATGACATATCTAGACCAACAGGACAAATATAGTTTCAATTCCATGCAATGCTTGTATGGACAATTCATGATGCCCCAGGGCTAACACATTTTTTTGGTATGTTATAAAGTTCAACTTCTGCACTTTAATAATACTTTTTTATTTTTTTAAAGTATAAATCATGCATTTTTAAAAATAATTTATTATATATATAAATTTAAATTTTCAATCCAATTATACATAATCTTGTGGGTCTTCAAACAAAGGAAAAATTTGCATGTCCAGTTTGTGTTCCAAAAATGAAATATCATCCTTCAACAAGTTTAGGAAAACAAGTGTTTGATGAGCATTGACACTTCCTCCACAAACATCATAAGTATCAAACTAGCAAAAAAAAAATTCAATGGGAAAGAAGAAACTACATAAAATCTATGAAGAATGACACCTCACCTATGGAAGTTAGAATATAATAGAATTAATTGTTGAAGTATTGTCATTCAATCAAATTGTTTATCTATCACACATTATAAGTTTGGAATTTATATTTTTATATTGTATTTTGTTTACCCATGTTGTAATCGATGACGATTGTCGTTGTTAACTTTTGAAACTTATATGCTTCATGAAGGGATTCAAGGCATTAATGAACAACTTCCAAAAGAAGCTACAAAGTTATCCTAGACAATTTAGTAGGTTGTCTTACTATGACCAGATACAAATTGTGCATTTTTTTGATACTATGCATATCAGAAAGAATATAACCAAGACATTGTAGAAACTATTGGATGGAAGGCATGAGAAAGAAAAATTTATCAAAATTTGTAGTGACATTCAAGAATCGAATCATGCAATGAAAAATTTAATTAAATCAAATATAAATGGAGACCAAATTAATATAAACACCTTTCCTTGGTTATTAATAGAGAAACAAAGAAATGCTATAAAAGAATCTATACAAAAAATTTAATTTTCGACAGGATTTGTTATGAACATAAAAAATATCATAACAAAGAAAACTAAATTTGGGTCAGGGGTGAAAATGCATAATTGACATGTACCTTCATTAAGGTAATCGACGTTCTTGTATATTTACTATATATTTGTATATTGCATGTACTTTTAATTGTTTTATGTTTACTAGTTTTGGGAAAACAATGAAAAGATCATATTATTATTATTATTATTATTATTATTATTATTATTATTATTATTATTATTATTATTATTATTATTATTATTATTATTATTATTATTATTATTATTATTATTATTATTATTTCATTAGGTTATACCTCTCTTTCTTAGACCAATTTGACAATAATATCAAGTAAGTTATATATGATCTTAGAAAATACATGATGTAATTAGTCATATTTGTTCAATATTTTTGTAGAGATATTATATTTATCATTTGTTTTACTTTTTATGTATTATATTGTATATTTTTTTGTTAAGTCTCATTAATATATCTATGTCTTGAATCACTTGTACTAGATGGTTGTCATCTAAAGAAATTCATAAAGAAGATATAAATTATTAGAAGAGAAAAATTTATTTTCTAATGTGTGAAATGAAAAGGTGTCTACCTTTGATATTTTTTAATACACAAGAACATTACCTCATACACCAAGTTGAGGAGATTAAATTATGTAGACCTATACACACATGGTCAATGTGGATGGTTGAGAGGCACTTAAAATTTTTCAAGGCTTTGGTTCAACAAAGAGCACATCTTGAGGGTTCTATGGTGGAGGGATATATGGTATACTATATTATGGTTTACATTACTAAATATCTTCCTAAGTTCGTGGAAAAAATCTATGTATATCAAATTTGGTATCCCAACTCCATTAACATATTCGAAGGGCGGTACCTAATCTGAAATGGTAGATTGAAGAAAATGAGAGGTAATTATAAGATGTTTGTGGATATTAATCTGAATACATTTTACATTTGGTTTTCGTATATATTATAGTTAATTAATTTTTAATCTTCAATACAAATTAATTTTAAATCATTTATTGATTTTTTATATAGTTGGTCGAGAGTGCGATGCACTATGTTTGTATGTCACAAATAATCGTGATTGGATGATGGTATGGATTTAACAACGTCAACATTCTGGTCATGCATTAACATGGGAAGATGTGGCTTCATTGGTTAAAGAAGGTCATCGTAATGGATATTCTAATGTTACATCAGGAGAAATTAATTTAGCATATGGTTTAAGAGATAAAAAAATGTACGCATAAATATATGAACCACCTATATTATTTAATTTTTTTAATTGTATGTATATGTATATGTGTGTGTGTTTGTTTTATCAACTGGTGATGCAATAATTTTTACATGTTTGACATATTGCAAGTCAAACACTACAAGGCTATGTGGTGCAATGGTCATAAATTTGGCATCAAAATTTTTTATGAGACGATGAAAAAATGTGATTATGGGATAACTAAAATCTTTTAGGTGACTAATGTTTCATCTATAAGAAACACACATCCTCAAGTCTTGAAAAATTGATACTATGATATTTTGGATGATATACTTGAGTGTGACTTTAATTACTTCAAATTAGTTATGTTCATTTTCCAATGGTATAGGCTATGATTCAATCAAAATAATCTTGATAGAACTATTATTAAACATGATAATATATTTGAAATGGTTAATACAAGGTCATTTCAGCGAGCAAGAAATGAGCTCTATGTTCTCTCAATCCAATGTGAGAAGGTATTTTTTAGGAATGTTATTGACATTCATGTGTTTTCATTGATGTCAATATATGATTTTGAAGGATCACATAAATGGTGAAGAAGATGTTGAGAAGAATGTTTTACTAAGTGCAGGAAAGAGTGCAAAAGGTATTTGATGATCTATGTTGCATCTCCAAGTCTGCGAGGTTGTATTTTTGTATTGGAAATTGTTTAGAATGGTTGTTTTTTTATCACAAAATCTGAATAGTTGGCTACATTAACTTACATTGGAAACAGTGTGGACTGGTCATAGGATAGTGCAGAGGAAAATAGTGAAATGGTTATTGTAATTTTTAGTATAGAATGTATGCAATATGGAGTTATGTCTTGAAGCTTAGGACATGAAAAAAGATATGTGGAACCTCATCTTATGTCGACATGAGGTCATAGTGATTATGGTGATGTCAGTTGTAGCATGTGACCTTGCAAAGTCTTATTTGGTGCCAACCTTTGAGATTTGGTGTATTCCACCTTGTGCGAAGAGAAGTTATGAATTATGGAGTATGCTAGAAAACCAATATTTTTTATTTTTTTGTCCAAGGTCTCATGTGTATCTTGACAAGAGTTTGAGTAAATCATTTTTAATAGGAAATTCCTAATTGAAGTTGACCAAATAAATTATTTTAATTTTATGTATAGGATTAAAACAAGTGATGCGAAGAGTGTGGGTGTGTAATGTGAATGTGTGGATGTGAGGAATACTGATATAGAGTAGCAAGTGTGAATAATGTACTTCATTGGAACTATTTTAGCAAAGGAGTTGTTGTTAGTCAATTCATTAACTGTAATCAATATATTTATATACTTTCATTTGGACAATGGTTCCAAAAGATGTATTTAACTTTCAGAAGGTGGATTTAACCTTCACATTGGGTAAGTTGCTCCGAGAAAACAAAGGCTCATCTTGTCAACTCCTTACAGGGTTTTTAACTCGAAGGAAGGAGTTTTTCCTTTAATAGGTACTTTGTGCTAGTTGTATTTATCTTCTCCTTATAGTAAAGTATCTTGTAACTAAAATACTTTATTCCTATTGCATTATTTGTGGGTTTCATCCCCACTAGGGTTTTTTTCTTAACGAGCGTTCCTCAAAAATAACTATTTATGTTCTAATACATGTTACTTTTGAGGTTTTAGATTTTCTTTTACTATTTTGATATGAAATGATAAAGTTTTATATTAATGACATACAACTGATTCACCCCCCCCTCGCAGTTGTATCCAACAATTGGTATCGAAGCTATTAGTCCTTATAGAAAAATCTTGACCTCTTAAGGTGATCTGAAGATGGCTTATTATACCTAAAGGACAATCATAAATTTGATGCTTAAAACTTTGACAGCTAGAAGAACAAGATGAGCATTCATTTGTTTCACCTATGAATTTATTATTGGTTGGTTACAAAGAACAAGGAAACTAATGTTGCAGAAAATGATTTTTCCTTTCAAACTACAATCCATACACTCCTCTCCTTAAACACTCCAACATGCTATTACTTATTGAGAAATCTCTTACATACATACAAAAAAAAGAGAAAAAAATTAGGACTATGATATTTTGGTATATAATTTGAGTTTCATTTAAATTTTTTAAATTTGAATAAATGAAAAACCATGTGTTGACTATTGTAGTGAGGCCTATACCTTTGATGAAGGGTGCTCCCCTTAGTACCACAAACACATAACAGAAATAGAGAAACAACAACAATAATATGCAAGAACAGAAAATTGGCTTCTTATTATCTCCACAAATGTAGAATTACAAACTTTCAGAATTACAATATGGAAAGCCACATGGGAATTCCCTTACAATATTCTGTAGGAAAAATCCTCAAATCAATACCCAGATCTACTACCCAGAACTGCCCTAGACAACACCACGGGCCTTCTTTATATAGGCAATTTCCACCGCCCGAGAAGGTTCCAGAAATTTAGCCCTAAGGGCCGACCCAACTTAGAATTATTTTATTTTTCAATTTATTACATCAAAGTCGGCTCAAAATAACTTTTGAAACCCAAACAAAACTTTTGAAGGAAAATTATTTTTCGCCATTTCAGGTGGCCTGACTTTCGGAGACCATAAGTCATCACCAGTTGACCCGATTGACTATTATAACCCCATTTCAAAAATACCACGAAGCATTCTACAGGCTTGACCCTTACAAGGTGCCCATCACCCAATTTTTTGACCTCAGTCGGCACCTCTAAAGTCTTCAAAACTGAGTTCAAAGTTTTTGTACCCTGCTGCCAATACCGAAAATCTTCAATATCTTCAAAACTAGACCTGATCTAGCCATGAAACTTTCTTGGCAGGCTGATATGACTGAGATGAACCTCCACATGTAAAATCAAAACATTTCGAGATCGTAAGGCCAACTTACTAAAAATAGCAAGTTTCCATAAATAGCAGCTCTGCACAAGATAGCCCTTATTGAATACAAAAATAAAAATATTTTTGGGTGATGCAAGATTGCTCTTACACCCAGGATGCTCCTGCATCAGACACTCGGGGTAATTTGAGAAGTGACACTGTCATGACTCAGGTGTGCAGAGGAAAACCAAGATGGTTAACCTCCTCCTTTGTTAGCCATGATGAATCTTCTACAAGTCATCCTTTCCATTTGACCAAATACTCTTCATATGTCCTGTTCCTTATGCTTCTGCCAACATGACTGTCCAGTATGCCTTCAATCTCCTTGATATCTAAACTGGTTGCTGGAATACTCCACTTTGCTACTGCAACCTCATCTTCAACACCTCCTTCATGATACTCTATCAAATTTGAAATGTTAAACACTAGTGAAATATTTAGCTCAGTAGGCAATTCTACCTCGTATGCATTTCCTGAATCATGCTTCTTCAGTATCGTACATAGTCCAAACTTCTTCATTTTCAAGTTGTTATATGTACCAACCGGAAATCGCTCCTTCTGCAAATGAACCATGACTTCATCCCCAACCTAAAATTCTTGATGCCTCCTTTTCTCATCTGCCTTAGTCTTATACTGCACATTCATCTTGGTAATATGCTTCCTCACCTCCTCATGGATGTTCTTCAAGTGTTCTACAAAATCCTCAGCTTCAGCACTACTTATTTCTCCTTTATCTATCTTTCTCAACTTAGATGCATTTCTTGGACTACTTCCATATACAATCTAGAATGGTGATTTACCAGTGCTCCTGTTGACAGAATTACTGTATGCAAATTCTACCTGTGGTAAAATCAAATCCCATCCTATTGGCTTATCTCCAACCAAACATCTCAGTAAATTTTTCAAACTTCTATTCACCACCTCTGTCTATCCATCAGTTTGTGGATGATGTGATGAACTAAACTTCAAATCTACCTTCAACTTCTTCCACAATGTACACTACAAATATCCAACAAACTTAGTGTCTCTATCTGAAATTATGGTCTTTGGCAAACCATGCAGTCTCACTACTTCTCTGAAAAACAATTCTGCTACATGAACAACATCATTAGTCTTCTTGCAGGGAATGAAATGTGTCATCTTGAAAAATCTATCAACTACTACAAAAATTAAATCGTGTCCCCGCTGAGTCCTCGGTAAACCAAGAACAAAGTCCATACTGATATCCTCCCAAGGCTTCTCTGGTATAGGTAATGGCTGATATAACTCTATATTCTCCTTCACTCCCTTTTCCATCTGACATACTCTGCAACTCTGTACAAACTTCTTTACATCTTGCTGCAACTATGGCCAATAATAATTCTCACCAACCAAAGCAAGGGTTTTATCATGACCAAAATGTCCAACCAATCCTCCACTATGCTTCTCTTTGATGAGATTCTCCCTCATAGAACTTCATGGAATGCACAACTGACTCCCTCTGAATAGCATATCATTTTAGATAATAAAATCCAGCCATTTCGTCCTATCTAGAGTAACAGGTTCTTTACAATCTTTCCAAGCTCCACCAAAATCAGGATCCCCTAGATACAAATTCTTGAGTTTCTTGAACCCAACCACCTCAATCTACATCTCTGTCAGCAATAGTTGCCTTCTGCTAAGAGCATCTACAACCCTATTAGACTTTGCACTTTTGTGTTTCAAAATAAATGTATAACTCTGCAAAAAATCAACCTATTTCAAATGCCTCTGATTCAACTTTCCTTGACTATTCAAATATTGCAAAGCTTGATGATCAGTATACAAAACAAACTCTTTAGGAAGCAGATAGTGTCTCCACTTCTCAATGCCTTAACTATAGCATAAAATTCTTGATCATAAACAGAATACTTCCTCTTGGTATCATTTAAATTCTCACTGAAATAAGCAACAAGTTTACCTTCTTGGCTCATAACAACTCCTATTGTGGTACCACTAGCATCACAATCTACTTGAAACACCTTATTAAAATTTGGAAGTGCTAAAATAGGTTGTTCTGTAACTTTTTGTTTCAACAATTGAAAACTCTTTTCTGCCCCATTAGTCCACTTAAACTCTTTTCTATCTCCTCTCATTGTTTCTGTCAAGGGACCACAAATACTACTAAAATTTTTTAAAAAGTTTTTGTAAAAGCTAGCCAAACCATGAAGAGATCTTACCTAAGTAGCACTCCTTGGAGTAGGCCATTCAAGGATAACCTGTACCTTCTCCGGGTCCATTTTTAGACCTTCTACTGAAACTACAAATCCCAAATACACTAACTGTTTCTTCACAAAACTGCACTTCTTCAAATTAATCAACAATTTCTCATCTCTTAGCTTCTCAAACACCATATGAATATGCATCATATGCTCCTCCAATATCTTGCTAAAGATCAAAATATCATCTAGGTAAACAATGACAAACTTACACAGAAATTCTTTTAGAACCTCGTTCATGAGCCGCATGAAAGTGCTTGGTGCATTGGTTAGCCCAAAAGGCATGACTAACCACTCATACAGTCCTTCCTATGTCTTGAAGGAAGTCTTCCATTCATCTCCTTCTCTGATCTGAATCTGGTGATATCCACTCTTCAGATCTATCTTTGAGAAATACACAGCTCCACTCAAACAGTCCATAATATCATCCATTCATGGCAATGGAAACCTATACTTGATTGTGATCTTGTTTATTGCTCTGGAATCTGTACACATCCTCCATTCTCTATTCTTCTTTAGTGCTAATACTGCTGGTACAACATAGGGACTCAGACTCTCTCAAATCAACCCCTTCTACAATAACTCATGTACTTATCTGTTCAACTCTTTACTTTCTACTGTTGCCATTATGTGTGCTCCCTTGTTTAGAAAACTAGCTCCTAGAATCAAATCCATCTGATGACTGATCTTTCTTACCAATGGCAATCCATCAGGTACATTATCAGATACAATATCCTGAAACTCATTCAATAAATCTGCAATCTCTACAAGTACATCCTCTAATTTCTCTTTACTAGCTTTTGGAGTTAAAGCAAAACACACATGCTCATGCCTCATACCATCTAGGAATTTTCTTCCATCAACAAAAGTTATTTTTGCATTACCACATACCTTTTCTTCGGTCTCCTTCAATGGCTTTAGCTTATGTCGCACTCCATCCTTTCTTAGGGAATAGGTATTTGCACGACCATCATGTACAACACATCTGTCAAACTACCATGGTCTACCCAACAACATATGACATGCATCCATAGATATTATATCACATAGTACCTCATCTTGGTACCTACTGATCTTGAACTTTACCACGCACTGTTCACTGACCATGACCTTGTGGTCATCCTGCACCTAGGCAATCGGATATAGATGTGGGTGTTTCTATCTCTTGAGCTTCAACTTTGTCACCATCTCTTTAGACACCAAATTGTCAGTGCTTCCACTATCGATAATCACATCATAGCATTTACCTTCACACTTGCATCTAGTGCGAAACAAGCTCCTCCTTTGTTTAGGTTCATTCTCACCACTCAGCAGGACTCTTCTGTTAATTAGCGTTTCTCCTCTTTCAGCATCTTCAGAATTTGATGATCTGGCATCTTGATCTACATGTGCAACTTTGGCCTGGCCTTCATTTCTCCTATCTATTCTACCTTGGCACTGAGGACATTCAAATGCCCTATGACCTTCTTCTCCATAGTGAAAACATGTTCCACAGAAGCCTCCTCTTCCAGATCCTTGTCCTCTTCCTCTTCCTCTCTGATCTCTATTATTCTGATCTTGGAAATGATTGAAATTGTTTCCTCTCTGATTCTGGCTGCTACTGGCATAATCCTTCCTTTTTGGATCTTCATTTCAGCCACCATATGACCATCCACCAGATCTTCCACCATGACCTATTCCATTTTATTTTCTCTCAAACTTCTTGTTCAGCTTTTCCTCTACTTTTAGTGCAAACTGGTATGCCTCCTCAATACTATTCATTCAAACCATATTCAGCTCCTCCTGAATACTTGGCCTTAACCCATTAAGGTATCGGACAACTTTCTCCTTATCAACTTCTGCATGGCCTGTTCTGATGAGGAGTCGATAGAACTCCTTTGTATACTTCCGAACAGATCTTCCTACTTGTTTCAAACTTTGCATTTTTTTTAGTAGGTAAAGCTCATAATCAACAGGAATGAACTGTCGCTTCAATTTATCCACCATCCTATCCCATTTTGTGATTTTATTTTTCCTTTTTCTATTTCACTCCAATTGAATCTCTTGCCACTAGATCTTCGCATGACCTTTTAGTCTGGCCTTTGCAAATTTGACCATATCAAGATCCTCAACATCTTCATGCTCAAAATATTCCTCACATTCATTGATCCAGTCGATCAATTCCTCTGGGTTAAGATTTCTAGAAAATGTAGGAACCTCAATCTTAGGTCTTTTTCCAATCTTTGGAATCGCATGAAAAAGTCTTTCTTCCTTCTGATTCACAACTTCAGCTTCTCCTTCTTGATATTCTTCTTCAGCTTCATCCTCACTTTCATCTCTGACATTAAGATTCATTCCTCTACGAATCTCTTCTTGCAATACTCGCACTTGTCTCTACAGCTCTCTAACCTGAGGTGCCACAGCACCACCTCTTTTGCCATGTTCTCTTCGTGGAGTTATTTTTGTGATGTGCACTGAAACCCTAACCACGGTCCTAGTGCAAACTACCTCATAGTTGGTGATCTATTTACACACTCAAGAACTCTTGCTCTGATACCACTTGATGAAGGGTGCTCCCCTTAGTACCACAAACACATAACAGAAATAGAGAAACAACAACAATAATATGCAAGAATAAAAAATTGGCTTCTTATTATCTCTACACATATGAAATTATAAACTTTCAGAATTAAAATATGAAAAGCCACATGGGCATTCCCTTACAATATTCTGTAGGAAATTTTTTTGAATCAATACCCAGATCTACTACCCAGAACTACCCTAGACAACACTACGGGTCTTCTTTATATAGGCAATTTCCACCGCCTGAGAAGGTTCCAAAAATTTAGCCCTAAGGGCTGACTCAACTTAGAATTATTTTATTTTTCAATTTATTACATCAAAGTTGGCTCATAATAACCTTTCAAACCCGAACAAAAATTTTGAAGGAAAATTATTTTTCGCCATTTCAGGTGGCCTGACTTTTGGAGACCAAAAGTCATCACTAGTTGACCTGATTGACTATTATAACCCCATTTCAGAAATGCCATGAAGCGCTCTATAGGCTTGATTTGCACAAAGAGCCCGTCACCCAATTTTTTGACCTCTTTTGGGGCCTCTAAAGCTTTCAAAACTAAGTTCAAAGTTTCTTTACCCTACTGCCAATACTGAAAATCTTCAATATCTTCAAAACTAGACCTGATCTAGCCATGAAACTTTGCTGGCAGGCTGATATGACTGAGATGAACCTCCACATGTAAAATCAAAACATTTCAAGATCGTAAGGCCAATTTACTAGAAGTAGCAAGTTTCCATAAATAGCAGCTCTGCACAAGATAGCTCTTATTGAATACAAAAATAAATTTTGTTTTGGGTGATGCAAGATTTCTCTTACACCCAGGATGCTCCTGCATCAGACACCCCGGGTAATTTGAGAAGTGACCCTATCATGACTCAGGTGCGCAAAGGAAAACTAAGATGGTTATCATCCTCCTTTGTTAGCCATGATGAATCTTCTATAGGTCATCATTTCTATTTGACCAAATACTCTTCATATGTCCTATTCCTTGTGCTTCTGCCAACACAACTATCCAATATGTCTTCAATCTCTTTGATATCTGAATTGGTTGCTGGAATACTCCATTATGCTGCTGTAACCTCATCTTCAACATCTCCTTCATGATACTCTGTCAAATCTAAAATGTTAAACACTGGTGAAATATTCAGCTCAGTAGGCAATTCTACCTCATATGCATTTCCTCAATCATGTTTCTTCAGTATCGTACATAGTCCAAAATTTTTCATTTTCAACTTGTTATATGTACCAACTGAAAATCGCTCCTTCCGCAAATGAACCATGACTTCATCCCCAGCCTGAAATTCCTAATGCCTCCTTTTCTCATCTGCCTTAGTCTTATACTACACATTCATCTTGGCAATATGCTTCCTCACCTCCTCATGGATGTTCTTCAAGTGTTCTGCAAAATCTTCAGTTTCAGCACTACTTATTTCTCCTTTATCTATCTTTCTCAACTCACATGCATTTCTTGGACTACTTCCATATACAATCTAGAATGGTGATTTACCAGTGCTCTTGTTGACAGAATTACTGTATGCAAATTCTACCTGTGGTAAAATCAAATCCCATCCTGTTGGCTTATCTCTAACTAAACATCTCAGCAAATTTCTCAAACTTCTATTCACCACCTCTGTCTATCCATCAGTCTGTGGATGATGTGATGAACTAAACTTCAAATCCATCTTCAACTTCTTCCATAATGTACGCCAGAAATATCCAAAAAACTTAGTGTCTCTATTTGAAATTATGGTCTTTGGCAAACCATCTAGTCTCACTACTTCTGTAAAAAATAATTCTGCTACATGAACAACATCATTAGTCTTCTTGTAGGGAATGAAATGTGTCATCTTCAAAAATCTATCAACTACTACAAAAATTAAATCCTGTCCCCGCTGAGTCTTTGGTAAACCAAGAACAAAGTCCATACTGATATCCTCCCAAGGCTCCTCTAGTATAGGTAATGGCTGATATAACCCTAATTCTCCTTCACTCCCTTTGCTATCTGACATACTCTGCAACTCTGTACAAACTTCTTCACATCTTGCTGCAACTGTGGCCAATAATAATTCTCACCAACCAAAGCAAGGGTTTTATCACAAACAAAATGTCTAGCCAATCCTCCACTATGCTTCTCTTTGATGAGATTATCCCACATAGAACTTCATGGAATGCTTAAATGACTTCCTCTAAATAGCATATCATCTTGGATGATAAAATCTAGCCATTTCGTCCTATCTAGAGTAATAGGTTCTTTACAAGCTTTCCAAGCTCCACCAAAATTAGGATTCCCTAGATACAGATTCTTGAGTTCCTTGAACCCAACCACCTCAATCTACATCTCTATCAGCAATAGTTGCCTTCTGCTAAGAGCATCTACAACCCTGTTAGACTTTGGACTTCTGTGTTTCAAAACAAATGTATAACTCTATAAAAACTCACCCCATTTCAAATGCCTCTGATTCAACTTTCCTTGACTATTCAAATATTGCAAAGCTTGATGATCAGTATACAAAACAAACTCTTTAGGAAGCAGATAGTGTCTCCACTTCTCAATGCCTTAACTATAGCATAAAATTTTTGATCATAAACAAAATACTTGCTCTTGGCATCATTTAACTTCTCACTGAAATAAGCAACAAGTTTACCTTCTTGGCTCATAACAGCTCCTATTGCAGTACCACTAGCACCACAATCTACTTGAAACACCTTATTAAAATCTGGAAGTGCTAAAATAGGATGTTCTGTAACTTTTTGTTTCAACAATTGAAAACTCTTTTCTGCCCCATTAGTCCACTTAAACTCATTTCTATCTCCTCTCATTATTTATGTCAAGGGACCACAAATACTGCTAAAAATTTTTAAAAACTTTTTGTAAAAGCTAGCCAAACCATGAAAAGATCTTATCTAAGTAGCATTCCTTGGAGTAGGCCATTCAAGGATAGCATGTACCTTCTCTGGGTCCATTTTTAGACATTCTACTGAAACTACAAATCTCAAATACACTACCTCTTTCTTCACAAAACTGCACTTCTTCAAATTAATCAACAATTTTTTATCTCTTAGCTTCTCTAACACCATATTAATATGCATCATATGCTCCTCCAATGTCTTTCTAAAGATCAAAATATCATCTAGGTAAACAATCACAAACTTACCCAAAAATTTCTTTAGAACTTTGTTCATGAGCCACATGAAAGTGCTTGGTGCATTAGTTAGCCCAAAAGGCATGACTAACCACTCATACAGTCCTTCCTTTGTCTTGAAGGTAGTCTTCCATTCATCTTCTTCTCTGATAAAAATTTGGAGATATCCACTCTACAGATCTATCTTTGAGAAATACACAGCTCCACTCAAACAGTCCATAACATCATCCATTCATGGCAATGGAAACCTATACTTGATTGTGATCTTGTTTATTACTTTGGAATCTGTACACATCCTCCATTCTCCATTATTCTTTGGTGCTAATACCACTGATACAGCACAGGAACTCATACCCTCTCGAATCAACCCCTTCTGCAATAACTCATGTACTTGTCTGTTCAACTCTTCACTTTCTGCTGCTGCCATTCTATGTGCTGCCTTGTTTGACAAACTGGCTCCTGGAATCAAATCCATCTGATGACTAATCTTTCTTACTAGTGGCAATCCATCAGGTACATTATCAGATACAATATCCTAAAATTCATTCAACAAATTTGTAACCTCCACAGGTACATCCTCTACTTCCTTTTTACCAGCTTTTGGAATTAAAGCAAAACACACATGCTCATGCCTCATACCATCTAGGAATTTTCTTCCATCAACAAAAGTTATTCTTGCATTACCACATACATTTTCTTTGGTCTCCTTCAATGGCTTTAGCTTATGTCGCACTCCATCCTTTGTCAGGGAATAAGTATTCACATGACCATCATGTACAACACATCTGTGAAATTGACATGGTCTACCCAACAACATATGACATGCATCCATAGATATTATATCACATAGTACCTCATCTTGGTACCCACCGATGTTGAACTTTACTAGGCATTGTTCACTGACCATGACCTTGTGGTCATCCTGCACCTAGGTGATCTGATATGGATGTGGGTGTTTCTGTCTCTTGAGCCTCAACTTTGTCACCATGTCTTCAGACACCAAATTGTCAGTGCTTCCACTATCGATAATCACATCACAGCATTTACCTTGACACTTGCATCTAGTGCGAAACAAGCTCCTCCTTTGTTCAGGTTCATTCTCACCGCTCAGCAGTGTGTGATAGAAAATGGTCACACTTCTGTGAATCCTTGCATTCAAGAA
The DNA here is from genome assembly GCA_027943335.1 of Chamaecyparis obtusa. NCBI lineage: Eukaryota > Viridiplantae > Streptophyta > Pinopsida > Cupressales > Cupressaceae > Chamaecyparis > Chamaecyparis obtusa. Next base: position 30,175 of record BSBK01012628.1, read on the forward strand.
GACTCAATAATGAGTTCTCAAATATCGATTCACAGCTCTCTATTCGTGGAGTGCAGGGGTTGTATTATGAGGCCCTCAGATTAACCTTGTTAAACCCATGCAAGTACACCAAGAAACGAGAGATTCAAGGATGAGAAGAAAGAGTGCTAATCTCCATTGATCTTCAAGTTATTGCATGTAAATGAAACTAATCTAGATGATTGACATGCAAGAAATAAACTACTCTATTGAGATGAAAGTATTACAAGTTCTTGCTAATTATGCTATGTGGATTAAGCTAGAACAATGAAAGGAAACATAAATTTAAACTATTATGTGAATGCAATATTAATCTAAACTATGGATTGCCATGAGGCATGAGAGAAGAAGACAAGAAGAAAGAAGTCTCAAATATCCAAGCTCCAAATGTGCTCAAAAGCTTCTTCCAAAATTGCTCTCCAAACCTGCAGCATAACAATAACATGAAAATTCTAGGATCCTAATTGAGAAGGAGAGGGCTCCTTATATGAGAATTTGAGGAATTGAATGCAAATCCAAGAGGAATGTGGGATAAATCCAAAAAGAGGAAATAAAGCTCAGTTTTTAGAAAGTGTGGAGAGAAAAGGGATTTTCTTTATTTTATTTATTTTTATTTCCCTTTTTCATCACAAAAGAGCTTTAAGAGGATTTTTTATTTATTTAAAAGAATGATTCTCTATTAATTAAATAAGATAACATTATTTAATTAAAAGAGAGATATTATTCTAAATAAGATAAAATCATTTAATTAAAAAAGATTTTATTTCATTTAAAAGATATCTCTTTCAATTAAATAAGGTTATTTTATTTATTTAAGAGAGAATATTTCTTTTAATTAAATAAAATTTATTGAAAGAATCAAGAAAAGGATTTTTGTTTTATTTTTATTTGATTTATTTCCTTTTCCATCACAAAAGATCTTTTGAGAAGATATTTTATTTATTTAAAAAGAATAATATCTCTTTTAATAAAATAAAATAAGATTATATAATTTAAAGATGAATATTAATTAAATAAGATAAAATCATTTAATTAAAAATGGATTTTAATTAAATAACATCATTTCATTTAAGGAATATTAATTTCAATTAAATAACATTATTTTATTTATTTAAAAGGGATTTATTTCTTTTAATTAAATAAAATTATTGATGACATGATTAAACCTTAGGAGATTATTGAAATGATTGAAATAGTTATGATTTGATCAAGGAAATTGATTTGAATATTGCAAAACATTGATTCAGAAAATTGATATTTGACAAATTGAATAAATGGGGCCCAAAGTCTAGGCGACCATTTTAGGGTGCATACATTTGCCCCTCTTTGACTAATGTGAGGTCGACTCGGGATCACATGCAGTCAAAGAATGGAATTGAATTGTGAGATCGATTTGGGATCACAAAACAACCCAGATGTGTGTTCGACGGATGGGAACACATCAGGACATAGATAAACAGATTGAAAAAGACAAGGCCAACACCTGTGAATAGGTAATTGTCAAGTCTCAAATAAGAGATAAGAATCTCAAGCAAGGTTGCCCCAAGAGAAGCAATCGATAAATTTGATAAAGCTGAATCAAGCATTGAAGTTTGGTAGGTATTGCCCCCTCGTGATCAAAATCGAAATGAGATAGAGGAGAAACAGTAAATTGATAAATTGGATCAAATCGAACTAAAGATAAGGTTCTTGATGTAAAATGAAAAATATAAGAATCATAGAACCAAGGTAGATCAGCAAGAAAATTATGCCCGTAGGTTGAATTAGAAGACAAGAAGTGGGGTGAAGGCGAATGGAAGATAGAAGTTTGGAAGAAATGGAAAGAAATGGAGAAAAGAAAGAGAAATTGCCTTGAGAAAGAGGATGCATCAAAATCAATCAACTGTTTAAGATTGGGAATTTTGATTGAGATCACGAAAGAAGATAAGGAAATGAAGAATGTGATCATAGTTCACTGAAAGTCCACAAGAAAGATGAAGGAAACCCTCTCAAACTCATAATGCAGCCTAAAATTGCAAATTTAACATGAAGCCTAAATAATGCAAGCTATATGAAAATGCAAAGGTGTACTTGCAATAGGGTAACATAGGTTTGGTTGTGTTCATCATTCATTAGAGAATGTAAAAGAACTTATTTTCATCATAGGGCCATTATTACCGGACATCGGACGATCACACAATCAACACTAGTCACAAACGCAACTATGAAGATATGAATGTGATTTATATCAGGAATGTGGAAAGATTCTAACATGAGCATCAAAGACATAAAGGTCAAGATGACTACAATGTTAGCTTACCCAATTTAATGTAGCAAAACCATGCTCGCATCAAGGCATAAATGCCAGGATAACCATGAGGACAGTTGTACAAGAAACAGTCAAGGATGATGTCTCAAATATCCTAAGTGTGTCAAGGAGACAACAAGAGACACTCAAGATAGTCAAGAACACACCCACAAGCAGAAAGCAAATAAAAATGTGCCCCATGCCCCAAGTCCTCTAGCTATGCATCATGGAGAGACTTATTAGACAAAGGCACTCAACGAAAATCAATAACAGTCAGCACCCAAAGAAAATTTCATGACATATCTCAAGCATTAAGTGTTGCATTTAAAAATTTAAGTGTGTAAACTGATACTAAGTTCCGAGGATAAGGATCGAATGCTTGCTAGCTGGTAAGATCACATGACGAAACTGGATAAGACCAAACTGATAAGTGTTGAAAAACACTCGATGTCAGGAGTTGTGTTGAAAAACACAGTTGGGGTGCGAAGGCCTCAAGTAGTGCCTGTTTCTAGGTTTTCACCACTTGGAAGAATTTTTTATTTTTTATTTTGTTTTCAAGACTGTTTATAATTTTTTTGTATTTTTGCTACCAAGGTGCCTGTTTCCAGGTTTTCACCAAGGCACTTTTTCTAATTTTTTTGTATTTTTGAATTTTTTATTTTTTTGGTATTTTTGGAATATATAATTTTTTTGAGATACATCAAAGCGCCTATTGCCAGGTTTTCACTAAGATGATCATTTTTTTTAGGACATTTTCCAATTTTTAGGATTTTTAACAATATATCATTTTTTTGGATTTTTTCAGGTTCAATAAGTATGTACAAAGGATGCCCCCAGACAAAATGAGCATCAAACTCCCAAGCAAGATCACATCGTGCAGTCCCAATGTCTAGCAAGGTGGAGGAAAAAAGGGATTAGCAAGTTGGTGGAAGAGATGGAGACAAAAGAATGAAGGAGGATGAAGGGAAGAAATCCTCAAAGAAAAAAACTCCTCAAGAGTACCCAAGCTAGGGAAAAATTGTCATGAAAGCACATTTGGACAAGCAATGAAAGGCCAGCATAGGATAAGTCAGAAAGGCATAATGCGAAAGAAGGAACATATGCAGTCCAAAGGAGTAGACATGTCAAGAGGCTTCATAGCATCGTGTTTTACTCTCTTTTTTCTTTTTTTTTAGATCAAGACCAAAGGGGGAAAGGATAGTGAAAGGCTAGAATGAATGGAGGAAAATAGGTATGAAGGCTAGACATGAAAGAAATAAAAGCAGGATCATCATAAGACTGCTCTCGAGATAGCCAAATGTACGTGTATAGATCAACCTTGTCAAGATCAAAGAGAGAAGACGGAATGGATGAAATATGTAGAAGAACTACGCATGATGCCTGATTGCCAGGTTTTCATCACGGTACTTATCCAAGGTGCCGCAAGGGAGTGGTTTTCACCATAGGATGAATTTATTTCTCTTTACTTTGGCTACCAAGGTGCCTGTTTCCAGGTTTTCACCAAGGCACATTTTCAAATTTTTCATTTTTTTCTCTTTTTTCTTTTTTTTTTGAATTTTATAATTTTTGGAAGAAGGCAAGCTTTTAGATAATGCTCCTTGAAAGGATAAACCATGATATGCCAAGGATTCAAAATTATATGCTCAAAGATGCTGATAGGGAAAGGAAGATGGAAGAGAAAAATGGAGGATACGATTTTATGTAAAGCGAGTGGAGTTGGAAGATAGCAGGAATATGCAAATGAGGAAAAATGATAGAAGGAAAGAGAATAATGAATGGAAAGATTGTGAAAGAGTAGATGGAAAGGAAGGCAAGATCAACATCGACGCACACCTTGGAGGGTGGTGAGAGGATGGAGGAAACTTGAATGAAGGAATACGTGAAGGAATATGATGAATGTTTAGTAGAGGTTGCGGTTCAGGTGCATGGAATGGAAGAATGTTTTTGGAAGAATATGAGGTGGAAGTCTTTGAAAGCTTGAATGTCAACTTCACTTTTTGTTCAACATGAGACTCTCTTACGAGAGACTTTGGAATCCATATAGCCTTAGGCTTTTTATTTCCTTTTGATGACTTAGAGAGAATATCTTGAATGATAGATTTTGGAACCCATACTTGTCTTGTAGTTTTCTTCTTAGATATCTCTTTTGACTTTATGCCCCCATGTCGATTAGAGGAGACATGGTGATGTTCTTTCTTTGATGGATTCTTGTATTGTTTCTTTTTCTTATATTGAACATTCAAGTTACTTCCAAAAGACTTGGGACGTGTGGAAGAAGGAGAATATGACTGGTTTATATGAGTGGATGGATGAAAAGGATTCAAAGGTATGCATCTATGTTGATCTTGAGGAAAGATAGGAGATGGAGGGATGTAAGGACCCAAGATGGATAACAAATTAGGGGAATTAGGAGGGGAAAGCGAAGGGACATAAGGACCCAATATGGAAGGCAGACGTGAAGTCCTTATTAGTGGTGGAAGAGGTCCAAGGATGGAAGTGGAAGATGCAAAAGGATAATCAATAAGTTCATTAGCATCTATATGACAACCAAGGATATCAGCATTTTCAGAGTGAGCTTTAGAATTTTCAATAGGATCCCGGACATCTTGAATAAGATCATTTTCTTTGATAGGATCATTCAAAGCTTGCGAAGACTTAGGAAGAGTAGAAAGCGGAAGTGAACATGGAATGGTAGAACAAGAAGATGGAAGACTTTGATCTTGACAAGGATCTTTGGATAGCACAAGTGCAGAATTTGTCTCTTGAATAGGCTTAACATCGGAAGTAACAACACCATTTTTAATAACCTTAATGGAAGTATCATCTTTGGAAAGTGTAAGCGTGGTAAGGTCATTTTCATTATCAATAAGCTCAACGGTGTGGGTAGTAGCTTGATCTTGCTTCGGAGAAGACTTAAGACATGGTGGAATAAATGAGGAAGGGCGTAAAGGATCAAAAGAACCATGACATGGAGGGATGTAAGGACCCAAGATGGATAAAAAATTAGGGGAATTAGGAGGGGAAAGCAAAGGGACATAAGGACCCAATATGGAAGGCAGACGTGAATTCCTTATTAGTGGTGGAAGAGGTCCAAGGATGGAAGTGGAAGATGCAAAAGGATAATCAATAAGTTCATTAGCATCTATATGACAACCAAGGATATCAGCATTTTCAGAGTGAGCTTTAGAATTTTCAATAGGATCCCGGACATCTTGAATAAGATCATTTTCTTTGATAGGATCATTCAAAGCTTGCGAAGACTTAGGAAGAGTAGAAAGCGGAAGTGAACATGGAATGGTAGAACAAGAAGATGGAAGACTTTGATCTTGACAAGGATCTTTGGATAGCACAAGTGCAGAATTTGTCTCTTGAATAGGCTTAACATCGGAAGTAACAACACCATTTTTAATAACCTTAATGGAAGTATCATCTTTGGAAAGTGTAAGCGTGGTAAGGTCATTTTCATTATCAATAAGCTCAACGGTGTGGGTAGTAGCTTGATCTTGCTTCGGAGAAGACTTAAGACATGGTGGAATAAATGAGGAAGGGCGTAAAGGATCAAAAGAACCATGACACAGATAGAGAACATCATGAAAAGGAGTGGATGACATGGAGGGTTCTTGATCTTGATCTTTCTTTATATTCTTTTCTGTAGCAGTTTTAGAGTCCTCTTGACATGAAGCCACTTCTAAGGACAAGGAAGTAGGTTGGAGGTGTATGGAAGACTTTGGTAGAGATGGTGAAGAAATAGCTGAAGTAGGCATTATAGCGCATAAAGACTTAGGCTCTTTAGATTTAGCATTATTGGAAGTATTTGCAGCCAAGTGAAGGTTAGCTTGAGTATCTTTAAGAGGTGGCCCTTGAGGATAACTATAGGGAACCGCATGGAAAGCATTAGAATTTGAATTGGATGAAGGATTTGTGAAAGATTTGGAAGACTTGGTGACTTTAGGAGATGTAGGGATATTGTAAGAATTAGGGGATGGAATGGAACCATCACAAGACAAAGGTTCGACATTAATATGATCTTGCTTGAGAGTGTTGTCTTTATTTTCAGAAAGAGAATTTTTAGACGAGACATTCTTATAAGATTTATGTTTCAAATCAGCACGGTGCATTTTATACTCCTCAGCAGTAATAGATGGATCATCATCAAGGTATTGTTCACAGAAATCATCAAAGTCTCTTTCAAAATCATAATCATATGGATCACCATCACAATCTTTCCAATATGATGACCCATTTCCAGTAAGCACAAGGACATGACTAGGAGGACTCTTAAGAATAGGGGTTTCATAGGTATTGTTACATTGTCCATCATCATAGTCATCATAGTCATCAAAGATGGGCATGTCACTCTTCATGGAAGAGGTATCACAAGGGCTATCACATTGCTCATCATGGTATGTCTCGTGAAGAGAATTAAGACTCTTGGGAGAAGTAGAAGAGGAATGAGATTGTGAAGAAGAGGAAGGTGAAGACCTAGTGGAAGAAGAAGACTTAGATAATGAGGAATTTGAATAATGTTTAGAATATTCATGATAAGATTTGGAAGATGAAGAATGTGAATAGTGTTTAGAAGAGTCATGATAAGATTTGGAAGATTTAGAAGATGAAAGAATTTTGGAAGAAGGAGGTTGTGATAGGATCATGTTGATAATTCTAGCAAAGGCACCTGATTTAATTGATTTTTCTTCTATTTTTGCCATAAATTTTTCACCCATAAGAGTTTTTGAGGAATAATGCTCTTCAAATTGAGCAAGGAGATCAAGATCATCCATTTTCAAGAGAGGTTCCACAACAAGATAGTTGAAACTCATAGTTCTAGAGGAAAATGAATCAAGCGTGGAAGCGACAGAAGAGATGAAATAGAAGAAAATAGACTAGATAGTGAGAGGAAAAGAATCAAGAAGAAGTGAAGAATTTCCCATGGCTATAGAAGACTTTAGAAGAAAAACATGGGAAGAATGGAAGAAAGAAGAAGACCAAGAGTCATCTTGTGTAATTGATACCATTAACATTCATGTGGATGTTGAGCAACATGACAGCACCTAAGATCTGACCTAGACTGACCAAGGAAGACTGAGAATTGAAGACGCTTGGTGATAAAATGGCCTCACAAAATGTCAACACCAAATTAGGATAATCAAAGTTCTCTAATGTCCAAAGAGAGATGGTAAGATAGAAATTGTGAAAGGCGTTACCAACACTATCAAGAGGTGCCTCAAATCAAAGGGTGACTACCCTTGCACTTTTGAATCAGGAGGTTGGACTAGGCCAAAATATAATTGAAATTTAATTTGATGGCAATGGTTTGGACAAAAGAGCACTAAAATTCTCCAAGAATGTAGCTAACAATTCTAGAGATGTTCTTTCTCAACAAGAATAGTCCTCTAACTTGACAATTATTCCCAAGGTGACAACAGGGTAGAAGATCGAGCAAGCTATAAAAAAGGTTGGTGCTTCAACTCAGGAACTTAGGTTTTGTGTTCATTTTAAAAGATCAAGTACATCAATAGATTTTTATCATTGATCAGGCACATAAGACAGCAATCAAGGAGTTCAAGAAAGCAATTATCTTCAAACAATGAACAAGGGGCAAAGCAACCTTGCACACGAACAATCAAGTGACTTAGTATGCTACTCCTTATAGATTCTACTTGTGTATGTTCTTGAAAATGTTTTAGCAGGCACATAGAACACAACAACATCCTAGCAAGCTGTCTAGAAGGATATACATGGCTTTTCTAAAGGGCATCCTCGATATACGCAAGGTACGTGAGGCACAAATCCGTAGATGAGAAGAATCAGAAATCACACGGCCGGGGGGAGACGGTAACCCAAATCTCCTCCTTCACTTCTCAAAGGTATAAAGTTCTTTGAGGCTTAGCCAAGAGTGAAATCTAACTCATTCCCAAGAGAGGTGTCTTTGGATTCACCTCCCGATATTTATACTCCGCCGGAACACGGGAGTTAAGGTCATCCCTTAAGGTGATGAAATCCCCAAGAAGGCCTTCTAAAAATGAAAAAGTAAGTAATTCTCTATCAAAAAGTATTGAAAAGCACTAAAGGTGGAACACTTAACGCTTAAAGAAAATATGAGGTGAGTCCACAAGGTGGAACGCTTAACACCTCACACAAGCTACAAACGAGTCCACAACCTAGAAAACAAGTGAGTTCCAGAAAGCACAAAAGGGTTGCCTAGTGGAACAATTAACGCTTATTTCCTATAGACCCCTCCCCTTTAATGTGGCGCTGAGATTGCAACCACAGGGCGGAAATGAGGGGCCGGCGGATTAGCGAGTCCAATAACCCAAAATAGTAATCTAGATCAATCACAAGTAATCTAAGACTGCTAATCAATAAGACTGTTTTGATATTTGAAACCAAGAATTACTTAATGTTTAAAAGACACGCATGCACTTAAACACAAACTTCTATGAAAGAAAATCTATGTTTGTTTATTTTCCATTAAGAGCATAAAAGAAAATGTGTTCTATGAAAGCGTGTAACACTCAAGCCAAACACATGAGAGGTTCATTTTTAATCTGAAACCAAGTGTTATAGAGATTGTAGTAACTCACCTTAGGTCCAAAGATATACAATCCAGAATTTAGCACACATCCGAAAAAAAAACCCTAAGATGGTTAGATATGAAAATCAATTGTTAGGAGTTTGATTTAACATTGCTGTCTTCAAGACAGTCTTTAAAGATTGATTTATTTGACCCATAAAATCACAATATTAAAATTTCTGGAAAGAATGAAGTTTTTAGCCAACATCAAGAACTACCATTTCCAAAAATTACAAGGTCTTATGATTCCATTTGGTTCCTCAACCAATAATCTTTTCAGACTGCAATTTTTCTGTCATAAATCAGATTTAAAACACCAAACCCTGCCTAGGGAATCACATATCTTTCTCAAAAAGAATCCACATGAAACCAAACCAGTTTCATAGAAACTATTAATGAATCTAGTTTCCAAATATGTAAGCCATTTATTTTTCCCATTCATAAATCATTTTCTAAGAATAAATCATTACCTGCAACTCCAATACAGATTGTTAAAAACCAGTTTTTACTCAAATGCCCATAACTTTCACAAATATAAATAAAAATGACTCAAACCAAAAGGAAATGAAAGATAAGTCATTTATCTTTCTAAAAAATATTTTTAGAGTTCCTGATTCTTTATAATTTGTCCGTACCAGATGTTTCAATCTGACTATATTTAGAGAATCTCAAATCTGCAAATACCCACTTTCACCAAAATGATCATAATTTATTCATTTTTTTATAAAAATGAACCAAAAAAAAAGCATGAGAAAGAAGATTCATCACAATATCCATCCATTATTATATTATAGGGTTTCAAAGCTGTAAATGATCGTACAAGACCTGGAACCAATGCTAAAATTGAAAAACAATCAAGAATGAGGCCAGAAATTGATCTTTTCTGCCCCACGGTGGGCGCCAAAAATGTGTGATAGAAAATGGTCACACTTATGTGAATCCTTGCATTCAAGAAGACTCAATAATGAGTTCTCAAATATCGATTCACAGCTCTCTATTCGTGGAGTGCAGGGGTTGTATTATGAGGCCCTCAGATTAACCTTGTTAAACCCATGCAAGTACACCAAGAAACGAGAGATTCAAGGATGAGAAGAAAGAGTGCTAATCTCCATTGATCTTCAAGTTATTGCATGTAAATGAAACTAATCTAGATGATTGACATGCAAGAAATAAACTACTCTATTGAGATGAAAGTATTACAAGTTCTTGCTAATTATGCTATGTGGATTAAGCTAGAACAATGAAAGGAAACATAAATTTAAACTATTATGTGAATGCAATATTAATCTAAACTATGGATTGCCATGAGGCATGAGAGAAGAAGACAAGAAGAAAGAAGTCTCAAATATCCAAGCTCCAAATGTGCTCAAAAGCTTCTTCCAAAATTGCTCTCCAAACCTGCAGCATAACAATAACATGAAAATTCTAGGATCCTAATTGAGAAGGAGAGGGCTCCTTATATGAGAATTTGAGGAATTGAATGCAAATCCAAGAGGAATGTGGGATAAATCCAAAAAGAGGAAATAAAGCTCAGTTTTTAGAAAGTGTGGAGAGAAAAGGGATTTTCTTTATTTTATTTATTTTTATTTCCCTTTTTCATCACAAAAGAGCTTTAAGAGGATTTTTTATTTATTTAAAAGAATGATTCTCTATTAATTAAATAAGATAACATTATTTAATTAAAAGAGAGATATTATTCTAAATAAGATAAAATCATTTAATTAAAAAAGATTTTATTTCATTTAAAAGATATCTCTTTCAATTAAATAAGGTTATTTTATTTATTTAAGAGAGAATATTTCTTTTAATTAAATAAAATTTATTGAAAGAATCAAGAAAAGGATTTTTGTTTTATTTTTATTTGATTTATTTCCTTTTCCATCACAAAAGATCTTTTGAGAAGATATTTTATTTATTTAAAAAGAATAATATCTCTTTTAATAAAATAAAATAAGATTATATAATTTAAAGATGAATATTAATTAAATAAGATAAAATCATTTAATTAAAAATGGATTTTAATTAAATAACATCATTTCATTTAAGGAATATTAATTTCAATTAAATAACATTATTTTATTTATTTAAAAGGGATTTATTTCTTTTAATTAAATAAAATTATTGATGACATGATTAAACCTTAGGAGATTATTGAAATGATTGAAATAGTTATGATTTGATCAAGGAAATTGATTTGAATATTGCAAAACATTGATTCAGAAAATTGATATTTGACAAATTGAATAAATGGGGCCCAAAGTCTAGGCGACCATTTTAGGGTGCATACAAGCAGGACTCTTCTGTTAATTAGCATTTCTCCTTTTTCAGCATCTTCAAAATTTGATGATCTAGCATCTTCATCTACATGTGCAACTCTGGCCTGGCCTTCATTTCTCAAGTCTATTCTACCTTGGCACTGAGGACATTCAAATGCCCTATGACCTTCTTCTCCATAGTGAAAATATGTTCCATGAAAGCCTCCTCTTCTAGATCCTTGTCCTCTTCCTCTTCCTCACTAATCTCTATTATTCTGATCTTGAAAATGATTGGAATTGTTTCCTCTCTAATGCTGGCTACTACTGGCCTCATCCTTCTTTTTTAGATCTTCATTTCGGCCACCATATGACCATCCACTAGATCTTCCACCACGACCTCTTCCATTTTGACTGCTCTCAAACTTCTTGTTCAGCTTTTCCTCTACTTTTAGGGCAAATTGGTATGCCTCCTCAATACTATTCATTCAAACCAGATTCAACTCTTCCTGAATACTTGGGCTTAACCCATTAAGGTATCAGGCAACTTTCTCTTTATTAGCTTCCACATGGCCTATTCTGATGAGGAGTCAATAGAACTCCTCTGTATACTCCTGAACAGATCTTCCTGGCTGCTTCAAAATTTGTATTTTCTTTAGTAGGTCAAGCTCATAATCAACAGGAATGAACTGTCACTTCAATTTATCCACCATCTGATCTCATCTTGTGATTTTATCTTTCCCTCTTCTATTTCACTCTAATTGAATCTCTTGCCACCAGATCTTCACATGACCTTTCAGTTTGGCCTTCACAAATTTGACCTTATTAGGATCCTCAAAATCTTCATACTCAAAATATTTCTCACATTCATTGATTTAGTCGATCAATTCCTCTAGGTTAAGATTTTCACAAAATGTAGGAACCTCAATCTTAGGTCTTTTCCCAATCTTGGAAATCACTCGAAAAAGTCTTTCTTCCTCCCGATTCACAACTTTAGCTTCTCCTTCTTGATATTCTTCTTCAGCTTCATCCTCACTTTCATCTCTAATATTAAGATTCATTCCTCTATGAATCTCTTCTTGCAATGCTCACACTTATCTCTACAGCTCTCTAGCCTCAGATGTCACAGCACCAGCTCTTCCGTCACGTTCTCTTCGTGGAAGTATTTTCATGATGCACACTAAAACCCTAACCACAGTCCTGGTGCAAACTACCTCACAGTCGATGATCTGTTTACACAATCTAGAACTCTTGCTCTGATAGCACTTGATGAAGGGTGCTCCCCTTAGTACCACAAACACATAACAGAAATAGAGAAATAACAAAAATAATATGCAAGAATAGAAAATTGGCTTCTTATTATCTCCACAAATGTGGAATTACAAACCTACAGAATTACAATATGCAAAGCCACATGGGCATTCCCTTACAATATTCTGTAGGAAAAATCCACGAATCAATACCCAGATCTACTACCCAGAACTACCCTAGACAACACTCCGAGCTTTCTTTATATAGGCAATTTTCATCGCCCAAGAAGCTTCCAAAAATTAAGCCCTAAGGGCCAACCCAGCTTAGAATTATTTTAAATTTTAATTTATTACATCAAATTTGGCTCAAAATAACTTTTGAAACCTGAACAGAAATTTTGAAGGAAAATTATTTTCTGCCATTTCAGCTGGCCTGACTTTCGGAGACCTTAAGTCATCACCAGTTGACCCGATTGACTATTATAACTCCATTTTAAAAATGTCACGAAGTGCTCTACAGGCTTGACCGATGCAAAGCACCCGTCACCCAATTTTTCAACCTCATCTGTGGCCTCTAAAGCCTTCAAAATTAAGTTCAAAGTTTTTGTACCCTGCTGCTAATACCGAAAATCTTCAATATCTTCAAAACTAGACCTGATCTAGCCATGAAACTTTGCTGGCAGACTGATATGACTGAGATGAACCTCCACATGTAAAATCAGAACATTCCTAGATCATAAGGCCAACTTACTAAAAATAGAAATTTTCCATAAATAGAAGCTCTGCACAAGATAGCCCTTATTGAATACCAAAATAGAAATATTTTTGGGTGATGCAAGATTTCTCTTACACCTAGGATGCTTCTGCATGAGACACTCAGGGTAATTTGAGAAGTGACCCTATCACGACTCACGTGTGCAGAGGAAAACCAAGATGGTTAACCTCCTCTTTTGTTAGCCATGAAGAATCTTCTACAAGTCATCCTTTCTATTTGACCAAATACTCTTCATATGTCCTGTTCCTTGTAATTTTACCAACACAGCTGTCTAGTATGTCTTCAATCTCCTTGATATCTGAACTAGTTGCTAGATTACTACACTGTGCTGCTGCAACCTCATCTTCAACACCTCCTTCATGATACTCTGTCAAATCTAAAATGTTAAACACTCATGAAATATTTAGCTCAGTAGACAATTCTACCTCATATGCATTTCCTAAATCATGCTTCTTCAGTATCGTACATGGTCCAAACTTGTTCATTTTAAACTTGTTATATGTACCAACTAGAAATCTCTCCTTTCACAAATGAACCATGAATTCAGCCCCAACCTGAAATTCCTTATGCCTCTTTTTGTCATTTGCGTTAGTCTTATACTGCGCATTCATCTTGGTAATATGCTTCCTCACTTCCTCATGGATTTTTTTCAAGTGTTCTACAAAATCCTCAGCTTCAGCACTACTTATTTCTCCTTTATCTATCTTTCTCAACTCAGATGCATTTCTTGGACTACTTTCATTTACAATCTGGAATGGTGATTTACCAGTGCTCTTGTTGACAGAATTATTATATGCAAATTCTACCTGTGGTAAAATCAAATCCCATCCTGTTGGCTTATCTCAAACTAAACATCTTAGCAAATTTTCCAAACTTCTATTCACCACCTTTGTCTGTCCATTAGTCTGTGGATGATGTGATGACCTGAACTTCAAATCTATCTTCAACTTCTTCCACAATGTACGCCAAAAATATCTAACAAACTTAGTGTCTCTATCTGAAACTATGGTCTTTGGCAAACCATGTAGTCTCACTACTTCTCTGAGAAACAATTCTGCTACATGAACAACATCATTAGTCTTCTTGCAAGGAATAAAATGTGTCATCTTCAAAAATCTATCAATTTCTATAAAAATTGAACCGTGTCCCCACTGAGTTCTCGGTAAATGAAGAACAAAGTTCATACTGATATCCTCCCAAGGCTTCTTTGGTACCGGTAATGGCTAATATAACCCTGTATTCTACTTCACTCCCTTCCCCATCTGACATACTCTGCAACTCTGTACAAACTTCTTCACATCTTGCTGCAACTGTGGCCAATAATAATTATCACCAACCAAAGCAAGGATTTTATCGTGACCAAAATGTCCAGCCAATCCTCCACTATGCTTCTCTTTGATGAGATTCTCCCTCATAGAACTTCATGGATGCACAACTGACTCCCCCTAAATAGCATATCATCTTGGATGATAAAATCCAACCATTTCATCCAATGTAGAGAAATAGGTCCTTTACAAAATTTTCAAGCTCCACCAAAATCAGGATCCTCTGGATACAAATTCTTGAGTTCTTTGAACCCAACCACCTCAATCCGCATCTCTGTCAGCAATAGTTGCCTTCTACTAAGAGCATCTGCAACCCTGTTAGACTTTCCACTTTTGTGTTTCAAAACAAATGTATAACTCTATAAAAAATCAACCCATTTCAAATGCCTTTGATTCAACTTTCCTTGACTATTCAAATATTGCAAAGCTTGATGATCAGTATACAAAACAAAATCCTTAAGAAGCAGATCGTGTCTCCACTTCTCAATGCCTGAACTATAGCATAAAATTCCTAATCATAAATAGAATACTTCCTCTTGGTATCATTTAACTTCTCACTGAAATAAGTAACAGGTTTACCTTCTTGGCTCATAACAGCTCCTATTGCAGTACCACTAGCATTACAATCTACTTGAAACATCTTATTAAAATCTGGAAGTTGTAAAATAGGTTGTTCTGTAACTTTTTATTTCAACAATTGAAAACTTTTTTCTGCCCTATTAGTCCACTTAAACTCTTTTCTATCTCCTCTCATTGTTTGAGTCAAGAGACCACAAATACTGCTTAAATTTTTTAAAAACTTTCTGTAAAAGCTAGCCAAACCATGAAAAGATCTTACCTCAGTAGCACTCCTTGGAATAGGCCATTCAAGGATAGCCTATACTTTCTCTGGGTCTATTTTTAGACCTTCTGCTAAAACTACAAATCTCAAAAACACTAACTCTTTCTTCACATAATTTCACTTCTTCAAATTAATCAACAATTTCTCATCTCTTAGCTTCTCAAACACCATACGAATATGCATCATATGCTTCTCCAATGTCTTGCTAAATATCAAAATATCATTTAGGTAAATAATGACAAACTTACCTAGAAATTCCTTCAGAACCTCGTTCATGAGCTACATGAAAGTGCTTGGTGCATTGGTTAGCCCAAAAGGCATGACTAACCACTCATACATTCCTTCCTTTGTCTTGAAGGCAGTCTTCCATTCATCTCCTTCTCTGATCCGAATCTAGTGATATCCACTCTTCAAATCTATCTTTAAGAAATTCATAGCTCCACTCAAATAGTCCATAATATCATCCATTCGTGGTAATGGAAACCTATATTTGATTGTGATCTTGTTTAGTACTCTAGAATTTGTACACATCCTCCATTCTCCATTCTTCTTTGGTGCTAATACCGCTAGTACAACATAGAGACTCAGACTCTCTCGAATCAACCCCTTCTATAATAACTCATGTACTTATCTGTTCAACTCTTCACTTTCTGTTGGTACCATTCTATGTGCTGCCTTGTTTGACAAACTGGCTCCTGGAATCAAATCTATTTGATAACTGATCTTTCTTACCGATGGAAATCCATCAGTTACATTATTAAATACAATACCTGAAACTCATTCAACAAATCTACAACTTCTACAGGTACATCCTCTACTTCCTCTTTACCAGCTTTTGAAACTAAAGCAAAACACACAGGCTCATTCCTCATACCATCTAAGAATTTTCTTCCATCAACAAAATTTATTCTTGCATTAACACATACCTTTTCTTTGGTCTCCTTCAATGGTGTTAGCTTATGTCACACTCCATCCTCTGTCAGGGAATAGACATTCACACGACCATCATGTATAGCACATCTGTCAAACTGCCACAGTCTACCCAACAACATATGACATGCATCCATAGATATTATATCACATAGTACCTCATCTTGGTACTCGCCGATCTTGAACTTTACCAGGCACTATTCACTAACCATGACCTTGTGGTCATCCTGCACCTAGGCAATCCGATATAGATGTGGGTGTTTCTATCTCTTGAGCTTCAACTTTGTCACCATCTCTTCAGACACCAAATTGTCAGTGCTTCCACTATTGATAATCACATCACAACATTTACCTTCACACTTGCATCTAGCCCGAAACAAGCTCCTCCTTTGTTCAGGTTCATTTTCACCACTCAGTAGGACTCTTCTATTAATTAGCATTTCTCCTCTTTCAGCATCTTCAGAATTTGATGATCTGACATCTTTATCTACATGTGCAACTCTGGCCTGGCCTTCATTTCTCCTATCTGGTCTACCTTGGCACTGAGGACATTCAAATGCCCTATGACCTTCTTCTCCACAGTTAAAACATGTTCCACGGAAGCCTCCTCTTCCAGATCCTTGTCCTCTTCCTCTTCCTCTCTGATTTTTATTATTCTGATCTTAGAAATAATTAGAATTGTTTCCTCTCTAATTTTGGCTGCTACTAGCCTCATCATTCTTTTTCAGATCTTCATTTCGGCCACCATATGACCATCCACTAGATCTTCCACCATGACCTCTTCCATTTTGTCTACTCTCAAACTTCTTGATCAGCTTTTCCTCTACTTTTAGGGAAAACTGGTATGCCTCCTCAATACTGTTCATTCGAACTATATTCAACTCCTCCTGAATACTTGGCCTTAACCCATTAAGGTATCGGGAAACTTTCTCCTTATCAGCTTCTGCATGGCCTATTTTGATGAGGAGTTGATAGAACTCCTCTGTATACTCCTGAACAGATCTTCCTGGTTGCTTCAAACTTTGTATTTTCTTTAGTAGGTCGAGCTCATAATCAATAGGAATGAACTGTCGCTTCAATTTATCCACCATCCGATCCCATCTTGTGATTTTATTTTTCCCTCTTCTATTTCACTCCAATTGAATCTCTTCCCACTAGATCCTCGCATGACCTTTCAGTCTGGCCTTCACAAATTTGACCCTATTAGGATCCTCAACATCTTCATACTAAAAATATTTCTCACATTCATTGATCTAGTCGATCAATTTCTCTAGGTTAAGATTTCTAGAAAATGTAGGAACCTCAATATTAAGTCTTTTCCCTATCTCTAAAATCACCTGAAAAAGTCTTTCTTCCTCCCGATTCACAACTTCAGCTTCTCCTTTTTGATATTCTTCTTTGGCTTCATCCTCGCTTTCATATCTAACATTAAGATTCATTTCTCTGTGAATCTCTTCTTCCAATGCTCGCACTTGTCTCTGCAGCTCTCTAACCTCAGGTGTCACAGCACCAGCTCTTTCGTAACGTTCTCTTCCTAGAGGTATTTTCATGATGAGCACTGAAACCCTAACCACGGTATGGTGCAAACTACCTCATAGTCAGCAATCTATTTACACACTCAAGAACTCTTGCTCTGATACCACTTGATGAAGGGTGCTCCCCTTAGTACCACAAACACATAACAGAAATAGACAAACAACAACAATAATATGCAAGACCAGAAAATTAGCTTCTTATTATCTCCATAAATGTGGAATTACAAACTTTAAAAATTATAATATGCAAAGCCACATGGGCATTCTCTTACAATATTCTATAGGAAAAATTCTTGAATCAATACCTAGATCTACTACCCAGAACTTCCCTAGACAACACTACGTGCCTTCTTTATATAAGCAATTTCCACCACCCGAGAAGGTTCCAAAAATTTAGCCCTAAGGGCCGACCCAACTTAGAATTATTTTTAAAAAAAATTTATTACATCAAAAGTCAGCTCAAAATAAATTTTGAAACCGAAACAGAAATTTTGAAGGAAAATTATTTTTTGCCATTTCAGGTGGCCTGACTTCCGGAGACCATAAGTCATCACCAGTTGACCCGATTGACTATTATAACCCCATTTCAAAAATGCCACAAAGTACTTTACAGGTGTGACCCATGCAAAGAACCCATCACCCAATTTTTCAACTTCATCCGGGGCCTCTAAAGCCTTCAAAACTAAGTTCAAAGTTTTTGTACCCTGCTGCCAATACCGAAAATCTTCAATATCTTCAAAACTAGACCTGATCTAGCAATGAAACTTTGCTGGCAGGCTGAAAAGACTGAGATGAACCTCCACATGTAAATTCAAAATATTCTAAGATCGTAAGGCCAACTTACTAAAAATAGCAAGTTTTCATAAATAGCAGCTCTGCACAAGATAGCCCTTATTGAATATAAAAATAGAAATATTTTTGGGTGATGCAAGATTGCTCTTACACCTAGGATGCTCCTGCATCAGACACTAGGAGTAATTTGAGAAATGACCCTATCACAACTCAGGTGTGTAGAGGAAAAGAAAGATGGTTAACCTCCTCATTTGTTAGCCATGATGAATCTTCTACAAGTCATCATTTCCATTTGACCAAATACTCTTCATATGTCCTCTTCATTGTACTTCTACCAACACGACTGTCTAGTATGTCTTCAATCTCCTTGATATCTGAATTGGTTGCTGGAATACTCCACTGTGCTCCTACAACCTCATCTTCAACATGTCCTTCATGATACTTTGTCAAATCTGAAATGTTAAACACTGGTGAAATATTTAGCTCAGTAGGCAATTCTACCTCATATGCATTTCCTGAATCATGCTTCTTTAGTATAGTACATGGTCCAAACTTCTTCATTTTCAACTTGTTATATGTACCAACCAGAAATCGCTCCTTCTGCAAATGAACCATGACTTCATCCCCAACCTAAAATTCCTTATGCCTCCTTTTCTCATCTGCCTTAGTCTTATACTGCGCATTCATCTTGGCAATATGCTTCCTCACCTCCTCATGGATGTTCTTCAAGTGTTCTGCAAAATCCTTAGCTTCAGTACTACTGATTTCTCCTTTATCTATCTTTCTCAACTCAGATGCATTTCTTGGACTACTTCCATATACAATCTAGAATGGTGATTTACTAGTGCTCCTATTGACAAAATTATTATATGCAAATTCTGCCTATGGTAAAATTAAATCCCATCCTGTTGGTTTATCTCCAACCAAACATCTCAGCAAATTTTCCAAACTTCTATTCACCACCTCTGTCTATCCATCAGTCTGTGGATGATGTGATGAACTGAACTTCAAATTTATCTTCAACTTCTTCCACAATGTACGCCAGAAATATCCAACAAACATAGTGTCTCTATCTGAAACTATGGTCTTTTGAAAACCATGGAGTCTCACTACTTCTCTAAAAAATAATTTTGCTACATGAACAACATCATTAGTCTTCTTGTAGGGAATGAAATGTGCCATCTTCAAAAATCTATCAACTACTACAAAAATTGAATCATGTCCCCGCTGAGTCCTCGGTAAATCAAGAATAAAGTCCATACTGATATCCTCCCAAGGCTTCTTTGGTATAGGTAATGGCTGATATAACCCT
Source organism: Chamaecyparis obtusa (assembly GCA_027943335.1). Lineage (NCBI taxonomy): Eukaryota > Viridiplantae > Streptophyta > Pinopsida > Cupressales > Cupressaceae > Chamaecyparis > Chamaecyparis obtusa. The sequence continues at coordinate 50,066 of BSBK01012628.1, forward strand.
GTATTCTGTTTCACTCCCTTCGCCATCTGACATACTCTGCAACTCTATACAAACTTTTTCACATCTTGCTGCAACTATGGCCAATAATAATTCTCACCAACCGAAGCAAGGGTTTTATCATGACTAAAATGTCCAGCAAATCCTCCACTATGCTTCTCTTTGATGAGATTCTCCCTCATAGAACTTCATGGAATGCACAATTGACTCCCTCTGAATAGCATATCATCTTGGATGATAAAATCCAGCCATTTCATCCTATCTAGAGTAATAGATTCTTTACAAGCTTTCCAAGCTCCACCAAAATTAGGATCCTCTAGATACAAATTTTTGAGTTCATTGAACCCAACCACCTCAATCTGCATCTCTGTCAGTAATAGTTGCCTTCTGCTAAGAGCATCTGCAACCCTGTTAAGCTTTCCACTTCTGTGTTTCAAAACAAATGTATAACTCTGCAAACACGCAACCCATTTTAAATGCCTCTGATTAAACTTTCTTTGACTATTCAAATATTGCAAAGCTTGATGATCAGTATAGAAAACAAACTCCTTAGGAAGTAGATAGTGTCTCCACTTCTGAACGTCTGAACTATAGCATAAAATTCCTGATCATAAACAGAATCCTTCCTCTTGACATCATTTAACTTCTTACTGAAATAAGCAACAGGTTTACCTTCTTGGCTCATAACAGCTCCTATTGTGGTACCACTAGCATCACAATCTACTTGAAACACCTTATTAAAATCTAGAAGTGCTAAAATAGGTTGTTCTGTAACTTTTTATTTCAACAATTGAAAATTCTTTTCTATCTCCTCTCATTGTTTCAGGCAAGGGAGCACAAATACTGCTAAAATTTCTAATAAACTTTTTGTAAAAGCTATCCAAACCATGAAAAGATCTTACCTCAGTAGCACTCCTTGCAGTAGGCCATTCAAGGATAGCCTATACCTTCTCTAGGTCCATTTTTAGACCTTTTGTTGAAACTACAAATCCCAAATACACTAACTTTTTCTTCACAAAATTGAACTTCTTCAAATTAATCAATAATTTCTCATCTCTTAGCTTCTCAAACACCATATGAATATGAATCATATGCTCCTCTAATGTCTTGCTAAAGATCAAAATATCATCTAGGTAAATAAAGACAAACTTACCTAGAAATTTATTCAGAACCTCGTTCATGAGCCGCATTAAAGTGCTTGGTGCATTGGTTAGCCCAAAAGGCATGACTAACCACTCATATAGTCCTTCCTTTGTCTTGAATGCAGTCTTCCATTCATCTCCTTCTCTGATCCGAATCTGGTGATATCCACTCTTCAGATCTATCTTTGAGAAATACACAGCGCTACTCAAATAGTGCATAATATCATCTATTCGTGGTAATGGAAACCTATACTTAATTGTGATCTTGTTTATTACTCTAGAATCTGTACATATCCTCCATTCTCCATTCTTCTTTGGTGCTAATACCATTGGCGCAGCACAGGGACTCAGACTCTCTCGAATCAACCCCTTCTGTAATAACTCATGTACTTGTTTGTTCAACTCTTCAGTTTCTGCTGGTGCCATTCTGTGTGCTGCCTTGTTTGGAAAATTGGCTCCTGGAATCAAATCCATCTGATAATTGATCTTTCTTATCAGTCGCAATCCATCAGGTATATTATCAGATACAATATCTTGAAACTCATTCAACAAATCTGCAACCTCTACAGGTATATCCTCTACTTCCTCTTTACCAGCTTTTGGAATTAAAGAAAAACACACATGGTCATACCTCATACCATCTAAGAATTTTCTTCCATCAACAAAAGTTATTCTTGCATTACCACATACCTTTTCTTCAGTCTCCTTCAATGGCTTTAGCTTATGTTGCACTCCCTCCTTTGTCAGGGAATAGGTATTCGCACGACCATCGTGTACAGCACATCTATCAAACTGCCACGGTCTACCCAACAACATATGACATGCATCCATAGATATTATATCACATAGTACCTCATCTTGGTACCCGCTGATCTTGAACTTTACCAGGCACTGTTCACTGACCATGACCTTGTGGTCATCCTGCACCTAGGCAATCCGATATGGATGTGGGTGTTTCTGTCTCTTGAGCTTCAATTTTGTCACCATCTCTTCAGACACCAAATTATTAGTATTTCCACTATCAATAATCACATCATAGCATTTACCTTCACACTTGCATCTAGTGCGAAACAAGCTCCTCCTTTATTTAGGTTCATTCTCACCACTCAGCAGGACTCTTCTATTAATTAGCGTTTCTCCTCTTTCAGCATCTTCAAAATTTGATGATCTGGCATCTTCATTTACATGTGCAACTTTGGCCTAGCCTTAATTTCTCCTGTCTATTCTGCCTTGGCGCTGAGGACATTCAAATGCCCTATGACCTTCTTCTCCTCAGTGAAAACATGTTCCATGGAAGCCTCCTCTTCTAGATCCTTGTCCTCTTCCTCTTCCTCTCTGATCTCTATTATTCTATTCTTGGAAATGATTGGAATTGTTTCCTCTTTGATTCTAGCTGCTACTGGCCTTATTCTTCTTTTTTAGATCTTCATTTCGGCCACCATATGACCGTCCATCAGATATTCCATGATGACCTTATCTATTTTGTCTGCTCTCAAACTTCTTGTTCAGCTTTTCTTCTACTTTTAGGGAAAACTGGTATGCCTCCTCAATACTGCTCATTCAAACTAGATTCAACTCCTCCTGAATACTTGGGCTTAACCCATTAAGGTATCGGGAAACTTTCTCCGTATCAGCTTCCGCATGGCCTGTTCTGATAAGGAGTCGATAGAACTCCTTTGTATACTCCTGAACAAATCTTCCAACTTACTTCAAACTTTGCATTTTCTTTAGTAGGTCAAGCTCATAATCAATAGGAATGAACTATCACTTCAATTTATCCACCATTCGATCCCATCTTATGGTTTTCTCTTTCCCTCTTCTATTTCACTCCAATTAAATCTCTTGCCACCAGATCTTCGCATGACCTTTCAGTCTAGCCTTCACAAATTTGACCCTATCACGATCCTCAACATCTTCATACTCAAAATATTCTTCACATTCATTGATCTAGTCGATCAATTCCTCTAGGTTAAGATTTTTGGAAAATGTAAGAACCTCAATCTTAAGTCTTTTCCCAATCTTGAAAATCACTCAAAAAAGTCTTTCTTGCTCCCGATTCACAACTTCAGCTTCTCCTTCTTGATATTCTTCTTCGGCTTCATCTTCACTTTCATCTCTGACATTAAGATTCATTTCTCTATGAATCTCTTCTTGCAATGCTTGCACTTGTCTCTGTAGCTCTCTAACCTCAGGTGTCACAGCACCAGCTCTTCCACCATGTTCTCTTCGTGGAGGCATTTTTTCGATGCGTGCTAAAACCCTAACCAAGGTCCTGGTGCAAACTATCTTATAGTCGGCGATCTATTTACACACTCAAGAACTCTTTCTCTGATACCACTTGATGAAGGGTGCTCCCCTTAGTACCACAAACACATAATAGAAATAGAGAAACAACAACAATAATATGCAAGAACAGAAAATTGGCTTCTTATTATCTCCACAAATGTGGAATTACAAACTTTCAAAATTACAATATGAAAAGCCACATGGGCGTTCCCTTAGAATATTCTATAGGAAAATTTTTTGAATCAATACCCAGATCTACTACCCAAAACTGCCCTAGACAACACTACGGGCCTTCTTTATATAGGCAATTTCCACCGCCCGAGAAGGTTCTAGAAATTTAGCCCTAAGGGTCGACCCAACTTAAAATTATTTTATTTTTCAATTTATTACATCAATGTCATCTCAAAATAACTTTTGAAACCCGAATACAAATTTTGAAGAAAAATTATTTTCTTCCATTTCAGGTGGCCTGACTTCCGGAGACCATAAGTCATCACCAGTTGACCTGATTGACTATTATAACCCCATTTCAAAAATGTCACAAAGTGCTCTACAGGTTTGATGCGCACAAGGCACCTGTCACCCAATTTTTCAACCTCATCTAGGGCCTCTAAAGCCTTCAAAATTGAGTTCAAAGTTTCTATACCCTGCAGCCAATACTAAAAATCTTCAATATCTTCAAAACTTGACCTGATCTAGCCATGAAAATTTGCTGGTAGGGTGATATGACTGAGATGAACCTCCACATGTAAAATCAAAACATTTCAAGATCGTAAGGACAACTTACTAAAAATAGCAAGTTTCCATAAACAACAGCTCTACACAACATAGCCCTTATTGAATACAAAAATAGAAATATTTTTGGGTGATGCAAGATTTCTCTTACACCCAAGATGCTCCTGCATCAGACACCTAGGGTAATTTGAGAAGTGACCTTTTCATGACTCAAGTGTGCAGAGGAAAACCAAGATGGTTAACCTCCTTCTTTGTTAGCCATGATGAATCTTCTATAGGTCGTGCTTTCCATTTGACCAAATACTTTTCATATGTCCTATTCCTTATGCTTCTGCCAACATGACTATCTAGTATGTCTTCAATCTCATTGATATCTAAACTGGTTGCTGGAATACTCCACTATGCTGCTACAACCTCATCTTCAACACCTCCGTCATGATACTTTGTCAAATCTGAAATGTTAAACACTGGTGAAATATTCAGCTTAGTAGGTAATTCTAATTCATATGCATTTCCTAAATCATGCTTCTTTAGTATCGTACATAGTCCAAACTTCTTCATTTTTAACTTGTTATATGTACGAACCGAAAATCGCTCCTTTCGCAAATGAACTATGACTTCATCCCCAACTTGAAATTCCTTATGCCTCCTTTTCTCATCTGACTTAGTCTTGTATTGCGCATTTATCTTGGTAATATGTTTCTTCACCTCCTCATGGATGTTCCTCAAGTGTTTTGCAAAATCCTCAACTTCAGCACTACTTATATTTCCTTTATCTATCTTTCTCAACTCAGATGCATTTCTTGGACTACTTCCATATACAATCTGGAATGGTGATTTACCAGTGCTCCTATTGATAGAATTATTGTATGCAAATTCTGCCTGTGGTAAAATCAAATCCCATCCTGTTGGCTTATCTCCAACCAAACATCTCAGCAAATTTCTCAAACTTCTATTCACCACCTCTATCTATCCATCAGTCTGTGGATGATGTGATGAACTAAACTTCAAATCTATCTTCAACTTCTTCCACAATGTACGTGAAAAATATCTAACAGACTTAGTGTCTCTATCTGTAACTATGGTCTTTGGCAAACCATGTAGTCTCACTACTTCTCTGAAAAACAATTCTGTTATATGAAAAATATCATTAGTCTTCTTGTAGGGAATGAAATGTGTCATTTTCAAAAATCTGTCAACTACTACAAAAATTGAATTGTGTCCCCGCTGAGTCCTAGGTAAGCTAAGAACAAAGTCCATACTGATATCCTTCCAAGGCTTCTCTGGTACAGGTAATGGCTGATATAACCCTGTATTCTGCATCACTCATTCACCATCTGACATACTCTACAACTCTATATAAACTTCTTCACATCTTGCTGCAATTGTGGCCAATAATAATTCTCACCAACTAAAGCAAGGGTTTTATCATGACCAAAATGTCCAGCCAATCCTCCACTATGCTTCTCTTTGATGAGATTGTCCCTCATAGAACTTTGTAGAATATAGAACTAACTCCCTCTGAATAGCATATCATCTTGGATGATAAAATCTAACCATTTCATCCTATCTAGATTAATAGGTTCTTTACAAGCTTTCCAAGCTCCACCAAAATCAGGATCCTCTAGATACAAATTCTTGAGTTCCTTGAACCCAACCACCTCAATCTGCATCTCTGTCAGCAATAGTTACCTTCTACTAAGAGCATCTACAACCCTGTTAGACTTTCCACTTCTGTGTTTCAAAACAAATGTATAACTCAGCAAAAACTCAACCCATTTCAAATGCCTCTGATTCAACTTTCCTTGACTATTCAAATATTGCAAAGCTTGATGATCAATATATAAAAAAAACTCCTTAGGAAGTAGATAGTGTCTCCAATTCTCAATGTCTAAACTATAGCATAAAATTCTTGATCATAAATAGAATACTTCCTCTTGGCATCATTTAACTTCCCACTGAAATAAGCAATAGATTTACCTTCTTGACTCATAACAACTCCTATTGCAGTACCACTAGCATCACAATCTACTTGAAACACCTTATTAAAATCTGGAAGTGCTAAAATAGGTTGTTCTGTAACTTTTTGTTTCAATAATTGAAAACTCTTTTTTGCCCCATTAGTCCACTTAAACTCTTTTCTATCTCCTCTCATTGTTTCAGTCAAGGGACCACAAATATTGCTAAAATTTTTGATAAACTTTCTATAAAAGCTAGCCAAACTATAAAAAGATCTTACCTTAGTAGCACTCCTTGGAGTAGGCCATTCAAGGATAGCTTGTACCTTCTCTAGGTCCATTTTTAGACCTTCTGCTGAAACTGCAAATCCCAAATACACTAACTCTTTCTTCACAAAACTGCACTTCTTCAAATTAATCAACAATTTCTCATCTCTTAGCTTCTCAAACACCATACGAATATGCATCATATGCTCCTCCAATGTCTTGCTAAAGATCAAAATATCATCTAGGTAAACAATGACAAACTTACCTAGAAATTCTTTCAGAACCTCATTCATGAGCCGCATGAAAGTGCCTGGTGCATTGGTTAGCCCAAAAGGCATGACTAACTAGTCATACAGTCCTTCCTTTGTCCTTAAGGTAGTCTTCCATTCATCTCCTTCTCTGATCCGAATCTTGTGATATCCACTCTTCAGATCTATCTTTGAAAAATACACAGCTCCATTCAAACAGTCCATAATATCATCCATTCATGGTAATGGAAACCTATACTTGATTGTGATCTTGTTTATTGCCCTAAAATTTGTACACATCTTCCATTCTCTATTCTTTTTTGGCGCTAATACCACTGGTACAATACAGGGACTCAAACTCTCTTGAATCAACCCCTTCTACAATAACTCGTGTACTTGTCTGTTCAACTCTTCACTTTCTGCTAGTGCCATTCTGTGTGCTGCCTTGTTTGAAAAACTAGCTCCTCGACTTAAATTCATTTGATGATTGATCTTTCTTACCAGTGGCAATCCATCAGGTACATTATTAGGTACAATATCCTAAAACTCATTCAACAAATCTGCAACCTCTACAGGTACATCCTCTACTTCCTCTTTACCAGCATTTGGAATTAAAGCAAAACACACATGCACATACCTCATACCATCTAGAAATTTTCTTCCATCAACAAAAGTTATTCTTGCATTACCCCATACCTTTTCTTCGGTCTCCATCAATGGCTTTAGCTTATGTCGCACTCCATCCTTTGTCAGGGAATAGGTATTCACATGACTATCATGTACAACACATTTGTCAACCTTCCACGGTCTACCCAACAACATATGACATGCATCCATAGATATTATATCACATAGTACCTCATCTTGGTACCCGCCGATCTTGAACTTTACCAGGCACTGTTCACTAACCATGACCTTGTGGTCATCCTGCACATAGGCAATTCGATATGGTTGTGGGTGGTTTTGTCTCCTGAGCTTCAACTTTGTCACCATCTCTTCGGATACCAAATTGTCAATACTTCCACTATCGATAATCACATCATAACATTTACCTTCACACTTGTATCTAGTGCGAAACAAGCTCCTCCTTTGTTCAAGTTCATTCTCACCACTCAGTAGGACTCTTCTGTTAATTAGCATTTCTCCTCTTTCAACATCTTCAAAATTTGATGATCTGGCATCTTCATCTACATGTACAACTCTGACCAGGCCTTCATTTCTCCTGTCTATTTTGCCTTGGCACTGAGGACATAAAAATGCCCTATGACCTTCTTCTCCATAGTGAAAACATGTTCCATGGAAGCCTCCTCTTCCAGATCCTTCTCCTCTTCCTCTTCCTCTCCGGTCTCTATTATTCTGATCTTGGAAATGATTGGAATTGTTTCCTCTCTTATTCTGGCTGCTACTAGCCTCATCCTTCTTTTTTGGATCTTCATTTTGGCCACCATATGACCGTACACCAGATCTTCCACCATGACCTCTTCCATTTTCTCTACTCTCAAACTTCTTCTTCAACTTTTCCTCTACTTTTAGAGAAAACTGGTATGCCTCCTCAATACTATTCATTTGAACTAGATTCAACTCCTCTTGAATACTTGGCCTTAACCCATTAAGGTATCATGCAACTTTCTCCTTATCAGCTTCGGCATGGCCTGTTTTGATGAGGAATCGATAGAACTCCTCTGTATACTCTTGAATAGATCTTCTTGCTTGCTTCAAACTTTGCATTTTCTTTAGTAGGTCAAGCTCATAATCAACAGGAATGAACTGTCACTTCAATTTATCCACCATCTGATCCCATCTTGTGATTTTATCTTTCCCTCTTCTATTTCGCTTCAATTGAATCTCTTACCACCAGATCTTTGCATGACCTTTCAGTCTGGCCTTCACAAATTCGACCCTATCAGGATCCTCAACATCTTCATACTCAAAATATTCCTCACATTCATTGATCCAGTCGATCAATTTCTCTGGTTTAAGATTTCCAGAAAATGTAGGAACCTCAATCTTAGGTCTTTTCCCAATCTTGGCAATCACCCGAAAAAGTCTTTCTTCCTCCCGATTCACAACTTTAGCTTCTCCTTCTTGATATTCTTCTTCGGCTTCATCCTCACTTTCGTCTGTGATATTAAGATTCATTCCTCTATGAATCTCTTCTTGCAATGCTCACACTTGTCTCTGTAGCTCTCTAACCTCAAGTGTCATAGCACCAGCTCTTCCGCCACGTTCTCTTCATGGAGGCATTTTCGCAATGTGCGCTGAAACCCTAACCACGGTCTTGGTGCAAATTGCCTCACAGTCGGCAATCTTTTTACACATTCAAGAACTCTTGCTCTGATACCACTTGATGAAGGGTGCTCCCCTTAGTACCACAAACATAACATAAATAGAGAAACAACAACAATAATATGCAAGAACAGAAAATTGGCTTCTTATTATCTCCACAAATGTGGAATTACAAACTTTCAAAATTACAATATGCAAAGCCACATGGGCATTCCCTTACAATATTCTGTAGGAAAAATCCTCGAATCAATACCTAGATCTACTACCCAAAACTGCCATAGACAACACTACGGGCCTTCTTTATATTGGCAATTGGCACCGCCCAAGAAGGTTCCAGAAATTTAGCCCTAAGGGCCGACCCAACTTAGAATTATTTTATTTTTCAATTTATTACATCAAAGTTGGCTCAAAATAACTTTTGAAACACGAATAGAAATTTTGAAGGAAAATTATTTTCTGCCATTTCAGGTGGCCTGACTTCCAGAGACCATAAGTCATCACCAGTTGACCCGATTGACTATTATAACCCCATTTCAGAAATGCCACGAAGCACTCTACAGGCTTGACAACACAATGCACCTATCACCCAATTTTTTGACCTCATCCGAGGCCTCTAAAGCCTTCAAAACTAAGTTCAAAGTTTCTGTACCCTGCTACCAATACCGAAAATCTTCAATATCTTCAAAACTAGACCTGAGCTAGCCATGAAACTTTGTTGGCAGGCTGATATGACTAACATGAACCTCCACATGTAAAATTAGAATATTTCAAGATCGTAAGGCCAACTTACTAAAAATAGCAAGTTTCCATAAATAGCAGCTCTACACAAGATAGCCCTTATTGAATACAAAAATAGAAATATTTTTGGGTGATGTAAGATTGCCCTTACACCCAGGATTCTCCTGCATCGACCTTGTACCTTATTTTGTGATTTATCCATTCAAAGAGTTCTTTTACCTATGTTTTCTCTCTACACTTGAAGGTTTATTTTTGTACTTTAACGATTTGGTAGAGTTCTAAAATATTCTCATTTTTGTGCTTTGATAGCTACAAATACTTAAATTTCATAGAATCCCTTTTCTCTAGGCTCAAATTATCTAGGTTTAAGTTTTATGAGGCAAGATATTTGGATATGTTCCCATTATTTCAAAATATTTTAGAGATTTTTCATTAGAGCATTAACTGTTATCTTTTTAGGTATATTTTGCAAGTGGTATTCTATTTTACATCATTTAGATGACCAATTTTGATATTTTTCAATGATGCACGTACTGATAAAATCATAAAATAAAGACAATTACAGCTCTCAAAATCAGATGTAAAACATCAAAAAGTATCTCCATACACATTTGAACCCTAAAACATCTTTAAAAATTTCATTTGAATATCCAAATAGATTACTTTAATAAGGCATACATTATACAATAAGCTAATAGTGAAATACACATTAAAAAGGAGAAAATAACCAAATTCATAAACAATTTAAAACATATATGATCAATAAATTTAATGACTAATATCCTTTATCTTCTTTTCTTAGGTTTCTTGTTTTTGGACATCTCAAAATTCATCAACATAAAGAAAAAGATAAAAAGTATAATTCTTCTTTAATGCATTTGTCTCATTTTTCCTAGTTTACAATATACATGCTTGTTGACTTTAGGTGAATACTAATTGTCAAATATATAAGTAATAGATATTAGGAGTGATAAATTTCCACTCCCATAACACTACTAACAAATTAAAACCTTTCTTCCATTGGACAAACTTCACAATTTTACATATTTCTTTTCCTATAAGAATCTTGATTACTCATTAATTTCTTTTTTTTTACAAAGGTAACCATTTGTAGAACTCTTAAAGAGATTCATTCACAAATACCAATTTCTCATGAAAGCACCAAATGAATTTTTTTAAGTTCTTTGTAGAAAAAATCTATGAATTTTATGTGAGACTCTTATGATGCTTACGCAATCCAATTTTCTTTCAACAATAAATGAACACTTATTTCATAATAGCATTCAAATATCAGGATTAAATTTAATTATAGTGACCTACATATCAGTCTTCACACATTATGATAGAGAATGTGATCAATTTGATCAAAAGTATAATATTGTCATGCACCACTTATGATATTTTTCACAAAATATCTATTATGTTGAAAATAGTGTGCTCTATTTTCCTATTCATTTCTCCTACGTTAAAACACTCAACTATATTTCCAAACAAGTTGCCACTTGCTCAGTGCACATAGGAAATTCTTAAAAAATGTCATCAATTCGTACTTTACTATTTTTAAAATCAGATTCTCATTCAAATTTTTACTTTACAATAAAATTTTAATTCACCCATTACTACTTAAACACTCAAATATATCTGCAAACTACTCTGCATGTATTCACTAGACACATGAAATAACCCCTAACAATTCTATAAAATTGAATTTTTTTGCCTTTAAAATCAGATTCCCATACAAATAAATATTCAACACTCATTTTTAAAAAAATGTTAACCAAACAATCAAACAAAATCAACACTCCAAAATATTTCTAAATTGTAATATTCTATGTGTCAATGAACATTTCTATTCAAACCACATAAATATCTCTAAATTTTATTTTTTCTAAACGTTCTCTTATATTTCTCCTTCTTAAATGATTCAACTATATTTGATTAAATACAAGTCTTTACGAATGATTTTGGACAAGTTCTACTTTCTCTGCTAGCTAGAATTAATTGTCATTTTTAGCATAGAATGTCTGTTTTTATAAATGCATTACTATAAAGGAAACAAAGAGACACTCAAAATATTAACCTTTCCAATAGGCTACACTTCAATAATATATTAAAAAAATGTATAAAGTTTAAACATTAATCAATTTGATACAATTATAACATTTGAATTCAAATAGTATTAAAAATCTTCTCATAACTTATTATATATTGCTTTACATTTTACTTGCCTAGATATACTAAAAACAATAATATCAAATATTAGCAAAACAACATAAATTATTCTTCAAAATTAATATAAACAAACAAATATAACACAAATAATTTACAACATCCCTAAAACTATCGAGAAAGCCTAAAAAAAAAATTAAAAAAATAAAAAGAATACTCTATTGATAGTTATTTGTACACATCTTTTAAAAAATGACTAAAATTACTTTATGTCATGTAATTCAAAATAGCCTTGATACAAATTAAGGATTTTTTTTTTGCTTGTCCTTTCAAATTGTAATCCATACGTTCATCTCCTTAAACACTCAAACATGCTATTACTTATTGACAAATGTCTTACATACACATCAAAATACAAAAATAAAACAAAATTGGACTATAATATTTTGTTAAGTTATAATTGTAACTACAAAATTTAAAAATTTTAAAAATAACTTAAAAATTTCAACAAAATTCATTTCAATGTGACTTGGAAACACTTCTACGCTTATTTTCAATTGCCTAAAAACACAACAACCTACTGAATACAACTTTGAAAGAACTCTATATTAATCTAATTTTTTCGTATAAAGAAACTAATTAAAATTCTAATTACAAAATTAAATTTGAAGTAAATTCTATTTATATAGGTAATTGTAGAATTTGTCAGCTTATGTCTCATTGAACTATATTTTTACACTGCAAGACAAATTTAAAAAATAATCTCCTTTTCAAATTATCCTTAACAATCTTCAGTGAGATTGAAACTCATGTAATTGATTCTTTAAATATGTTTATAATTTTATAAAAATTAAAGAATATATATGTTCATAAGATAGATAAAGAAAAATGTGTCATAAATTGATAAATCAAAGACAACAAATCACTAAGACCACAACATACAACAAAACTAAACAGTACAATTTCTTTCGCATTATTCTAGCAAGCTACAAATCATCACCCAAAATTTACTAAACTTCCACCAAAAACTATAAAACTACATCATCTTCTATGTCTCAATATTTAAATCGTTTCTTTCTCTAGACTTGACCTATACTTTAAAAAAAATTTCATGGACAACAACTTTCAGATAATGAAAAAAATACAAATAACCTTCTCCAACATTCTTCATCACCACACACAATAGTTGTAACATGGAAAACAATCTCTCTATAAACATGTTCCTTCACAATAAACAAGTATGCCTCTACAAATGACAAACAACACAAGCTAGTGATAGAAACGTGACTCTTGCTTCCCTTGTAAACTATAATAAGCCCTATTATAAAACAACATAGTAAAATATAACTAAACGTCGGGTCCCCTATCAAGATTGATGATACCAAAGATGATGATGAGGATCAAACTGGGCCAAGAATGCATACCAGATCATCCAAGAAGAAGAAGAAGATTCAAGAGATGATTCTGGAGCTCTTGGATCTTAATGTGGCCATCAGTAAGATGTTGAATGCATAGTTCGTTGTTGCTTTGTTTTTTCTATTTTTTCTATGTTTCTATTGCTGGGTGTCAGTTTTTGTTTACTGGTTGTAGGTTGGTTTTGTTGTTGGGTTCAGGTCTGCTGGCAGGCTGGTTTTTTGGCCCTGTCTCTTTTTGGTGGGTTTAATGTCTTGTCTTTTCTACCTGCCTTGTAAGGGGTTTCAGGTCCCCCCAAAACCTATTTTTACCAGTATTCAAAAACTTCATTACATACATTATCGATTACATATATTATCTATTACATATATTATCTATTACAAATATTATCTTTACAATACACTGCATTATATATTTATTATATTTTTGTGAGATTATACTTCCATTTTCCTAATAAAAAAGTTCATGTTCATGATGGAAAGATACCATTGACAAATACACATGTACTATAGTTTTTTCATAAATAATATTTAAATTCATTGGAAATGTAAGCAATAAAACCCACCATGAACACTACTTTTTTTCAATAGTTTTGATTACGTAAAAGCAGGTTTTGAAAGGACCCAAAACCTTTTACATCAGGATTACAAGATATGCATTAAAGCTCCAATAAAACTAGTGTAATAGCACCAAAAAAAGCCAAACAAATGAGTCCAAACACAAAAAAGGACAAACAAAAAAACAAAGGACAGCAAAAAGACAACAAGCTAGCAATCTGTTGGCTAAACACATTTCATAATTTATGCCGCCTGATCAGCCAATGGCTACATGTTGGCTACAGACACTTTTAGTTCTTTAATGTCATTATTTTTATCATCCTCCAGCTTCGTAAACCTGGATCTGGTTCTCCTGTTAGGACCTTGATCATCTTTGACCTCAGTTATCGCCGGCTCCCCTTTTCCTTGGTCCAACTTGTCCACCAGTATTTTCACATGCTCAGTCGATGCCTTAAGGATAGAAAAGCTCTGTTCTGCAATATTCCCCACCATTTTCTCTAGCTTGTTGACTCTATTTTCCATAATCTCCATCCTTTTTTTCATCCCTTCACCATTTTCAATTTTTTCTTCCATCACAATGACTCTATCATTAAAGACAATGAGCCCCTCAACACTTCCAATAGTCTCAATGAGCTCATCAATAGTTTGGCCCATGGTTTTCTCCCCCAGATTCATTTTAATAAGGTCCACAATCTCTTTTTTGAGCTGATGGATATGAGACGTCATAGCAGTAATGTCATTTTTCATTATACTAAGGGTAGTAAAAAAAGCTAGACAACCTAGATTCTCAAAATCCTTGTTGTCTCCCTCCGTCTTTTCCTTGGAACTCTCCACCTTATCCTTCCCTGTGTTGACCGTGTCCTTCTCCTGCCCATCCTTCTCAATGTTTCTCACATCTTGGGCAACATAATGTAAAATATTGTCCTCAACCAAAATATTTTGATCTAGCCCCATACTCTCCTCCACAGCAGGGTCAATCTCCACCCTATCATCCTAATTTTCAAGGCTCTTGTCCTGAGAAGAAGAACCCTCATCCGAGGAGATGAAAACCCTCTTAGAAATTTTCTTCTTCCCCTATTTTTCTCTACTACACTTTCCAATGGGCTCCATTTTTTTCTTACCCTACTTCTTGATGCTTTCATCCCTGCTCTCCTCTTCCTCCATATCCATCTCCATAGCTAAATCCTCCATCTTAATCTTCTTCTTCTTTCTTTTGGGACTAGACTCCTGATATTCATCAGAATCACCCCCATCCTCCTCAATATCCTCCATGAAGGGCTCCTCTGAATCTTTTCTGTCAGTGTCATAGTCCTCGAGGGCTTTCCTATTCAGCCAAGGCCTTTCCACCTATTTTGATTTCAAAACCTCAAAAATGAGGAAGCCCTTCATGACAGGCATGATCACCTTCTGGATCCCACTTTTTTTCAATAGTTATTTTTCTTAGTATGCTCCTTTTATTTATAGATCTATTTTACTTTACCTCCATAGTACCTCTATTTTTGCCTCTAATGCAAAGATAACTTTAAATATTTTTTTCACCGCAGTTTCTTTATGTACTATATATCTTATTTAAAATGTAAGTAATGCTGATCATAATGAATAGTTTAGACAATTTCCTTTTCTAATTAAAAAATAATTCATTTATATACACGCTATATTTAATTATATCTTACTTTCTTGACATTATATTTGTTTTCTTAATTGAAATGATATACCGTTTTACAATTGCACGTTTTCCTCATTTTCAGTCTACAGCATCCCATACATTATCGCTTACAAGAGAATGCTTTTATTTATCTTGTAGTCGTAATATTATGTTTTTCTAGTGTTACCCGGAGACCCATCTGCCCCCCTCCAGACGTGTCTTGGAGATGGAGGCCCATCTCAGAGACTTTTCACATCTCCGGAGTCTTCAAAAATCACTGGAGACTTCATGGCGAAGTCTCCCGAAGAACCCGAGTCTCCAATTCCAAAAAATGAAGTCTCCCCCCGTCTCCTAATTAAAAAAAAAATTTAAAATACAACATTAAGTCATTTTATGTATTTTGACCTTCATTTTAATATTTTTTTTTATAATCACAACCTTGTGGAGTAGATGATACTTGATAGATTTCTGATTTTTCTTTATAGTTTTGAGTTTTTTGCTTGCATATCAGCGAATTAGAATCAAACTATATATTTTTGAATTTCAAATTTCAATATTTAATGATGATCTCAGTGATTATTAATCTAATATGATGATGATCACATGTGATATTCAGAAATCAGATATGACTATGAGATATGAGTTTTGATCTATTTAACTCTATATTAATATGACATTACTATTTAGTATTAGTCTTTGACTTTTTAAACTTTTAATGTCTAATGTTCATACTTATAACTTTCCAATGTTCTTGTATTCAAAGCACCATGTTATGAATCTATGGTATTTCTTATAGATATTATTAAATTATATTAATAGTTTTTTTGCCGTCTCCAAGTACCCTCATCTCCTATTTTTTAAAAATAGCCGTACCAGTACCGGTGCCAGTACCAGAGACCTCCAAGTCTCCCCGTCTCCAGGTAACCTTTTGTTTTTCCTATGATATTCATTTTATGTCCTTTATCATGCAATAACAATATGAATCAGTCAACTCAACTCTCTTCTCAATAGTAAACAATGATTTATGTAAACAATGTAGCCACCAAACAGGCTGTTATAGTTTTATTCACTATCCACTAACGAAACACAATATGAATCATTACAGACTACTGAATGAAAGAACATGAAATTAAGAGAGGAAGGAATTGCCGAAAATGCTAAGTTTTATTTGTCTATAGATTTCAGTAGTTGTCCTTACCCTGAGTTTAGCAACACCTTCAACATTATGAGAGAGCAGCTCATGTACCCAGTTCTGTTATGATACGACCACATTTCCCTTGGCTTTTTTGGTTGAATAAGAATGTTCACATGGTGGGAGTGAATGTATAGCAAAGTCAAATTTATTAAAAATATAAGGAAAAGCACAGCAAGCAGAGTATTTATCTTCATCCGCAAAGAACTTCCCATGTTTGGGATTGAGAAAAATCTTAATGATCAGTTTGTAGATGAGTACTGATATGGGATCCAATTAATCATTGCAACCCTTTTATAGGGGATCCATACCCAACAACCATACTTAACCTAATTTCTTCAACACCCAATTATTCAAAGTCCTAGAGAATATTGGAGATGAAGCAATTTACTTAATTACCGTTCCCTTTCATATGCCGCTTCGCTATTCAAAATAGGTACTTTGACTGAGTAATTCATCCATTTAATGAATGAAATGTTGAAATAAAAATCAACTGAATTAGTTTTAGTTTCTACTTACTTATTTAAACGGGTTTTATTTTGGGTGAAAATGGACGCCATGTGCTAAACATATAAATATTATCTATGTTACATAGATATGATGCGAGAGAATATCAAACTTTGAAAACATGTTTATATTGTTTATATTTTTTATTAGTTGTAGATGAATGTGTGAGGGTAGTGTTTACAACCTTTATATGTGATTATGGAACAAGTTACGATAATGTGTAAGGGATGCTTTATTTAGACAACATAGAAAACATCAATGTGGAGAAATGTGCAACATTTTTTGGACCAATCTTAATAGACACCTATCTCGCTAACACACTACATACACCTAAAACATATAGAACAAAAGTAAGGACATGAAAAAATAGAAGTGGAACATATACATAGCATATAATATATGTTCCAAACCACAAGGTCATATTGTTCAATGCAAAGGAATGTAGAGAGTTCTTCCAAATAGCTACCAAAGTACTTATGTCTAAAGACACTTCAACATTCTTCCATGATTAAAAAATCCATGATTATTCAGCAAAAGTACTCCGCCATCCATGTTTATATAAATCTATTGACCATGAAACAAAAGGGATTTTATGTATTGGAAAAAGAGTTTTTGAGGGATAGTTATTTGTTATCCTAACTAGTTATGATGAGATATGAGATTTCACCAATTGGAAATAATGTCCTAATGAGTGAAGTCATTATTAACCACAAGGAAACTTAGAATTTATTTCATGAATACAAAATCCACAAGACAAATATGTTAAAATCCATTACTAGTATAATATTATAACCATACAAAACTATAAAATTTTGGTTGAAACACAAGCAATGCCCTTTGGTCAAAATAATATTATACTGGTAATAGATTTCCACACACACACAAAGAGAGAGAGAGAGAGAGAGAGAGAGAGAGAGAGAGAGAGAGAGAGAGAGAGAGAGAGAGAGAGAGAGAGAGAGAGAGAGAGAGAGAGAGAGAGAGAGAGAGAGAGAGCATTACCATGATAATACTGTATCTGTGCCAAAATAGAAAAAATTGGTTCTAACAAATAGCCTTATTTGGTCTTGTAGGTGATTATTTGAAATGGTGATGGTTGTGGGAAATGTAAGAATGGTCTATTTAGATAAGCCTTTCTGAAAAGGTTGAAACCTAGTTATACAAATAGATAATCAATGATCTTTGATGCTATTTATTAAGTATATTTTAATACTTTAAATTTACTTTGTCAATTCTACATTTCAACATTTAATCAAACAAAATTTTGATACCCATGAATTCAAAATAGATAAAATTATATTTTTCATCTCTTTGTAAACATCTAATAGTGTGAAAAGGATCAAGTCTTTTAATTGTGTATGAAGTTAAGAAATGATTTCTATTGTTCCTTTAGAGTGGGAGATGTCTCGATATAGAAGGAAACACAACACAACTTCGGAGTTGAATTTGGTTAACATCTTACAACACCCACCCTTATCTTTTCTCAAAATTTAATGCATAACATTGATTGAGTAGCTATTAGCATAAGAATATCAGAGATATAGGTTATAGTTAATTGATCAATAACAAGTTAGTTTATGAAATAAGGTGGTTGAGTTGGAATAGGTATTCCTTGCTATATTCTTGTTGGATTCACTAGTAAAATAGGTCCAATTCAGTTATCTTTGACTTGTATGTCAATTGGACTAACTATAATTAAAGAATGGATCAAGTTTACTCCATACTTTTCAATCAACTAATTGGATTTCTAATGATTGAGGGATGAAAAGAGGAAAAGCATGGAATATAAGAAATATTATGGGAGTTGAGAAGGATTTGACAGATTAATTTGGATTGCTAATGATCAAAGAATGAAAAGAGGAAAGCATAGAATATAAGTTTATCTTACTGGAATTCAAAAAGATTCATCAAATTAAAAATAAGAAAATTAATTATATTTTTAGAAGTGTGATAGTTAAGTAAAACATGGGGCAATTGGAGATAGAAATATTCAAACATGAAAATGAGACTATTCTAGGGATAGAAACCCACAAGGAGGTAATCATGTTTTAAAGTGTCACTATGGTCATGAGGTTTTATCATGTATATAAAGCATGCCTAGTAATTGTTGGATTTTATAAATTAATTCTAATTGTCTTATCCTCACTGATGCACACTGAGCTCCTCATTTAATTCATAGGAGGCTCCAGTAGTTTCAGTAGCTTCTAGTAGCTATCAAAAGCTCACCTTCTTTTTGATAGCATTCTCCAAGAACTTTCAACAACTCAAAATTAATTGCAGCTCAGGGATCTTATCCTCATCCTGACGTAGCTTAGGAGTTAAGTTTTGAATCTTATTGAGGAAATCTGATTTATTTTTTGGACAAAAAAAAAATATAAAAAGGAAAGGAATGTTTCCAATTTTGTATAAATGTGAGTTGATATTGGTTGTTTGTATTTAGCATCAAGGAATGATTTTTGTGATTTGTTTTTTAGCAGAGAACTTGCAGCAGCAGTTGTATGTGTATGTTCTATTGAGAAGTGATTTCTCAAGACATATTGTAAGAGCTCTAAGAAGCTCCAGACATTATGTATATAGTGTCCAAATTGCTGCAAATTGTTTGTAGTCTGTGTAGTTCCAAAAATTAGTTTATTTGCTAAGATTATATTTTCAGAGTTGTAGTTGTAAAAGTAATTTACAAATTTCAAGTAGAAGTAAGATAGAAGCTTGTATATCTCCATCTCTCTCATGTTTATGTTTTTAACTTCATTTATTTTACTTCCACTATGTAGTTGAATAAAAAATTTGCAATATCTTTATGTTCTTATTCTGTCCTATTTTGGGGATTCTATTTATTTCTAATTTTAGAGCATAACTCTAAGTTTTTTCAGACTTTTTTGTTCTTCTAAAATCTCTACATAGTATCAAAGCTAGTAGGTTCTCAATTCTTCTGAGTTTGGGCATTTATGTTGCTAGGTATTGAAGTTTTTTGTGTAGGAGACATGGTTGGAGATGAAGAAAAGAACTAGCAGGAGCCATTGTAGTTGATGATTCTTTTATTCTTAGAGTCTTGGATTATTTTAATTCAATGTACTAGCGTATTCATTGTCTTCTTGACATAGTTTTATGGGATGAATTATTGACAGACATTGCAGGTTTGTTTGTGGAGTCCTACATTTTAGATTTGAGAGACATTATTGATGACATTCATCTTCTCTTTGATGAAGATGATCCTCCTTCAGTTGTTGCAAGGGAACACACTAACCCTCTTCTTCTTTCTCCACTTAATCATTCTTTCAATTTTAACATGATTGTGAATCTTTTGATACAACATTTGGAGGACATATCTTTATCTTCAAAGTATCACATTTGAGCCTTCAAATATTGGAATTTATGAGTCTCTTTCTTCACTTTATATGTCACATCTTTTGGTTTAGGTTATTAATACTAATGTGTTGGAGAATCCTATTCAATTTTCAAAGACACCACAGATCTTGAGGTTTATGCCTATAGATTGGATAGTATTCATTCACACACCTTTGGTTTTATTTTACTAAGAGAGGAACATTATTCAGTTTTCATGGAGTGGTTTCTACATTGATCCTAGAGCATCTACCATTGGTGTACCTTCTACATTGAGGGGGCCTACTTTATCTCTCTTCCTACTTTCTATTTAGAGGATACATCACTTTTATGTGATGGTAGTTGTGTAAATAATGTTGTCACTACTTCTTTGTATTTGGATCTAATTCACAATCAGATATTATTGGTTCCTTGTTTGTCCCCTTCTATTGGGTATGTTCTTGATTATTCTATGGCATCTTCATCATACAAGGAAATGGCAACACATAATAATATTTTAGAGACATCATCCTCATACTTGATTTGGATTCCTCTTCCTAATTCCCATCTAGAATGGGCAGCATTCCTACATCTATACTTGGTCTATCTTCTTCCTAATGAGAGAACTATTTTTTATTAAGTAAAATAGGTTTTACAAGGTTCCTAAAATCCACAAGATCTTAAAATAAAGAAAATAAGAGAACGAGACTTAAGGAAGAAAAAATACTGATCAAACAGGCCACAGGCAGGCCAAGAAACAAATAACCACTAAGATGGAATAGTCAAAAAAGAAAAAAAAAGAGACATGAAAAAGGAACCAGGAGGAAAGGTCAGGAGAGGTTCCTAAGCATCACTACAAAATTGGTTTCGAGAGGCTCCATCTTCTCTTCCACCTCCTTGATCCACTGAATGTCATTGGAGTCTTCTTCATCCATATTCTTCTTTGACCTAGCCCTAGTTCTCTTTCCTAATGAGAGAAATGTTGTTAATAGGCATTGCTACCTAGAATTTCCTATTCTACAAATTTGGCCAAAATCTATTCCAGGGTCTCTGTTTTCACCCTGCTAGGCATCCCTAAAATTTTCATGACTTTATGCCTTGTCCTCTAGCCTCTACAAATTTTCTAATCCATTGGTCTGTAGTTTAAAATTTTTGAAAAATATAGCCGTTGTGCCAAAAACCCTGCAAACCCTAGGCCTTGTTCTATTATGTCATTACTTTATTAGCCACTTCAACCCTTAAATACCCATGTGTGCTTTAATCCTATAGGCTGGTCATAGGTTCTCTCATTTCTTCCGGCAGTTACTTTTGTTATTCAAAAAACTGGCGATTGAATTGGTTCTCTTAATTACGAAGTCTTGGCGGTTAACTCCTTAACATCTTGCAACCCAATGAACAGTTATCTTTCTTCAGTCATGTATTTGCTAAGAGGTCCAATGGTCTTTTTATGTGGGGTCCCAGTTAGAGAAGATCTGATGGTTGTCATGAGTTCGCAAAGGGTCTGTCAAAGGCTTGCGATCTCGTGATAACTGTTGATCTTCCCTTTTATGCAGTGCTTCAAGGCTTTTGTGGGTCCACTGCCATGTTGTCCTATGTGGAGGTTTCTGATTGGCCAAAGGTAATGAAGTGGAACTTTGTCAACGGGCTTAGCGAACTATCAAGCTTTGAGATCAATGGCTGGCATGTATTCTCATGAGGTTTTTCTGACCCATGAGATTATGTGCTGACCATTGATTTCACTCTATTGTCAAAGCCTTGTGGGTGGGTCCTTTTATGCTGATGTGCTTGAATATGATTGGTCCACATAGAAATGACTGGGATGTGTTAGTGGGACTATGTCAAAATATCGACAAAGATGTCAGAAAGGAAAGAGATCGATGGCTAGCGCATGTTCTAATGGAATCTTTTGACGGTATGCGATCATATGCTCACCGTCCATTTCGCCAAGTGTGTCAATTTTTTGTGTTTTGATTGGTTGCCAAGTGCTGATGGGGTTTGCAATAGGACCATTGTCAGAAGGGTCCCAGGTTAAATAGATCAATGGCTGGCGCATGATCTGAGAGAATATTCAGCGGTCGTGAGATCATCTGCCCACTGTTCATTTCGAATCCAGTCCTGGGTGGGTCCAAAGTTCTTAAAAGGAAGATCTATGGCTATCTGATGATCTGAAGGGATATGTCAGAGTTATAAGGTCATGCGACAGCCGTTCGATGGTGTTCTTAGGGTCGTGGGTCTGTGTTTGTCAGAGGTGCTCATTTTCTCACTTTCGATTGGTTGCCGACTTCTGAGGTGGCGTTTGACTTGTCAGAGATGGGTTTTCAAGATATTTTCAAGTGCATCATAGCCATTCATCTACCGGGAAGGGTTTCTCATCAACATTTCTATTTTAATTTGAGACCCACTAGCCGTTAATATTTGAATTTGAATATCTCTGTGAGGGTTTTGCTATTTTTCTGCTCTTTCAACCATGCATGACATCAGGTAGCTCAGGAATTAAATTCTCAGGATGGTTGTGGTTGTGAAGATGATAGAAGTGACTATTGGCTGGTGTCTATAGGGTCCTTTTTTGCATTTTCATGATAGGAGGTGCTAGAAAGAGTTGGTGCCACCTTTTGAATGGTACTGTTACCCAGGGAAATAAGATTAGATTGTGAACCTTCATGGCTTAGTGGAGTTACAGGTGGGTAGATGAGTCGAGGTTGTTGTGTCAAGAGGTGAGTTTAGTACAGTAGCATCAACATGCAAAGAAAGATATGCTTTGATCAGCCAGACATTCTCAAAATTTGATGATGGGTCATCAGTATAGCTAGGGTTTGATTATTTTATTGTAAATCCATGCAACCCTAGTTAGGTTTTTGACTCCTACCTACATGCAGTTGAGTTGGTATATATTTCTTTTTGGAGACTCAGAGCTCAGAGAGGTTGGAATTGTAAAAAAAGAAAGAGTCCTTTCTCAGAAGGCTATCCGTGGTATTTCTTCTACCCTCTGGTCTTCTACTCTTGTAATCTCCCATTGATGATTTAAAAAACTCCAAGGTATTTGTGACATTTTATCTATCCCTATCCTTTCATTATTTGGATCATCTCTGAATGAATTGAAGTCTATGCATGTTTTCAATTAAAACTTTGGGTTCTTGATTGCTCTTACTTTCTATAATTGTGTGTGTTATTATGTTTGATCTGATTTAGATGTTTTTGTGGTTATACTTTAACCCCCTAATAGTCTTATCTCAATCCTATACCAAGTTGTAGAAGTGAATGTCTGCTTGCAGGTCATAGGTTGTGTCTTATGTTCATGCCCTGCTATGAAACACTTATGCAAGCCTATTCAGTAAATTGTGACCTACTAGACCTAAGCCTTTCACTGATTCTATCGCTCTATGCTACAATTAATGCCCTAATTTTAGTGTATCACCTAGTAGGTAGTTTTCTTTCAAGTTATTTCCCTTTCAAGTATTCCTTCTCCCCCTTTCCCTCAAAAGTTTTACTTTTCCTGTCAAGAAGCAAATTAAGGTGATTATCCAAGAGGAACTAGCCTAGAACCTAGAGGTTTTATCTCAATTAGCATAGGTCCCACACCTGTCGATGATTCCCATGTTATACTAGGTTAGCAAGACTATGAGAGCTTGAAACAAGGGTGCAAACTTAGTGTATAACAATTTATGGGATGCCCAGTGGGACTACAATAAAGAAGTTCATTGTTTGAAGGTTATGTTATCTCTGATATACATATTCCATAATATAGACTTTTATAAGTTGTTCTATCAAGTATATCTGGTGACTCCACTACTTTCATAGATTCAGGCTAGTCTTGTTTAAGGTTTATGAGAAACATTGAGACTAGAAGCTCGAAGCCTACCAAATTTTTAGAGTTTCCCTCTAAAAGAAGCTACAAGGGTAGGTCAACTCAAAGAACATCCCCTACAAGGAGAGTTCATTCTACACCTCTTGATACTAAAAAAAGGAGACCTTTTCCCTTTCATTCCAAAAGAAGAGGTAGAACTCTAACCAGAGATCTAGAGGAGGATTCAAATCTAGCAGCAAATACAGCTGACATAGTTTTTAATCTTCAAATCATAGCTCCTACAATGGCTAGATAGTTTGCTTTTGCACCTTTCAACTAGGGAAGTCCATTGACTTTTTTTTACATCATGATGTGCCCCTAGTGGCATTAAAGAGCTTGCCTAATTTCACAGGTGAAGGGAAGACAACTACTTTTTGAGCACATAAGAGATGTGACCACTATTTACAACATACACAACATAACCCAAGAAGATGTGGCCACAAATTTATTAGCAACCTCTCTAAAAGGTAAGGCTCTTGAATGGTTCAAGACCTTAGCTTTTGGTTCTATCACTTCATGGGATACACTAGGAGATGCTTTGAGTAAGCATTTTGAAGATAAATCAAACAACTTGTCTTTGGTTGAATAGTTAACAACCATCAAGAGAGATCCTCAGGAGCAGATGACAGACTACAACAATAGATTCCTCAAGACATGGAATAGGATTCCAGTCTCAGTGAGGCCATCTATTGATCATGCCTTCCTTTATTTCTTGCAGAGCCTAAATAGACAAATATCTATCATGATACAGTCAATAGGTGGTACTTCTTTACCCTAGGCTTTTGACATAGTTGTCAGAGCTAAAAATTGTTTGATTCAAGTAGGTGTGATACAAAGAAGACCACCTATGCCTATTTTCCCTAGTCTTCAGCCTATTGCACTAGCACAAGTACCCCCATTTACCCCTATTCTCACCATATTAATAGCTCAAGCTAGTACTAGTGGTCAAGAATTGAAGACAAACTTCTCCCAAGAGTTGCAAGAAATAAATGATAGTCAAGAAAGTAGTAAGAAAGAAATGACAAATCTAATGCAAACTCTAACCAAGGAGGTCACAAACCTCAAGAGGCAAGGTCAAGGCATCAGGCCACCCTTCCAATCACAAGGCCAAGGTCCTAGTTAGCAGTATCAAAATCAAGGACAACCTTATCAGCAAAATAGGCTGCCATACCAAGGAGGCTATCAAGGAAAAAGACAAAACTTTAGTTAGAGACCATTCCAACCATATAACCATGCACCTCTCAATTCTACAAATCCAGTCAGGATATGGTTCCTAGTCAAAATAATATGACTATGGATGAATGGTGTTTCCCTTGCAATCAGCCTCACAATCAGGATGCATGTTCTAATGGATGGATGAATCAAGCTCTAATGGTGCAAAATACATCCTATGCTCAACCACAAGCTTCATCCAGTGGATCAGCCCCTCAACAAGAATCACAAGAGAGTGAGACTACTCTCTTCAATTGGGAGCAACAAGACTTTAATGGAGTCAATGATGAGTTTTCTTTCTCTACTGAGACAAGAGAAAAAAGAAGAGCACAAGACATGGAGAGAGTAGATTCTAGAATCAAGGCTACTACATCTACAGAGCCATTGCAGCAGGCTACTCCTACTATACCTAGGAAGGCTCCTGTCATTACAAGAAAAGAGAGCAAAACTCTCAAGGAAATGGAGCCTATCATGCCAAAGACACAACAAAGAGTACACAATATAGCACCTTATAACATTGTAGACAACATGAAGAAGGTGAATGTCACCATGTCCATGTGGGACTCTTTGGCTATTCTAGGACAACCTAAGATTTTAAGGAAGGCTATGTCAGAAGTGACAACTCCTTAGCCTACAAAAGAAGCTACAAAGCTAGTGTTGATTAACACTGATCAACAAAAGGAGGCTCCGAGTAGAAACTTCAAAGCCAACACCATGCAAGGTAGGAATTCAAAGCCACCTCCCTTTTATGTATCTTTAATTATTGGAGATTCTTTAGTACATAATTCCATGGTAGCTAGTGGAGCTACTAGCACTGTAATGCCCAAGAAAGTGGCTGATCAATTAGGACTTAGATATGAACCCTTCCAAAAGAAGGTTACTCAACTTGATGGATCCTCAGTCAGTACTATAGGTGTGGCTAAGGATACCAGTCTAATTCTCCATGCTATTCATTATTTTTCTATTTCCCTTGATATATACATCATAGATCTTCCTGCTTTATTTTCCATATGTTTATCAAGAGATTTTACAGCCAAGATAGGAGGCTATCTTTCTTCTGATTGGTCTCACATGCTTTTTCATACAAGATATGGTACCAAGGTCACCATTAAGTTAGAAACATTGGTAGCTCACCATATAGAACTATATGTATCCAATATGATCAATGCCAATTGCCCCATATTTGATAGCAATGACTTCCAAACCATTAGTGAAGCAAGCACCAAGATAGAAAATATCCTTGATATTTTATTAGATGAAAGAGATTCAAAAGTTCAAGAAAGTATGATTTGAAATGCTGGTTTGGGAACTTATTTGATACAAGAAAATGATGTCAAAGAACCAAACCTTCTCAAGGAAAGTATTGATTTAGAGGACCAGGGCAATCAGGTTTGGGAGCTATTCTTTGATGGTGCTAGAAGTAGGCATGGTTCTAGTGGTGGTGCTATGCTAGTGTCCCTAAAAGGAGAAATATATTATATTTCCTTTAGATTCAATTTATCCTACACTAGCAATACTGTAGAATATGAGAGTCTAGTCAATGGACTAGAGTGGGCTAGAAAAAGAGGGTTTACGGCCTTAAAAGTTTATGGTGATAGTGAGCTAGTTATCAGCCAAGTGAGAGGGATAAGTGGAAACAAAAATGACACCTTGAAAGCATACAAGAATAGATTTTGGGATGCAATTGAAGACTCTTGTGCTTTCAATATTGTTGCTATCCCTAGAAAGCTAAATCAAAATGCAGATAGGTCAGCTACTGTTGGATCTCAGTATGATATTCTAAATAGATTTTCAAAAGAAATGGACCAACAACATATCAAAGTGATTGTCAGACCTTCAATCCCTGATAACAATGTCAATTGGAAAGTGTTTGACAATGATGAACAAATTTTGCAATTCTTGTTTGAAGAAGATTTTTTTTCAGAGTATAATCAAGATAGGCTATCACAAAGCTATGGTGATCAAGTGATACAACTTAAGTCTAATAAGATTCCTAGAGGTGTTTTTACCTTGGAAGTTGTCTTCAACAATTATGATGAAGTCAAGAAAAATAAAGTTGGCCTGGTAGTTCAATAAGAACATTGTGTTGGACTAGAGTTGGAACCAGGTAAGAGCCTACAATTTGGAAAAGTGAACACTGATTTGGAAAGGCAAGATTACACCCAAATTTTCAAAGAATTCAGTGATGTGTTTGCATGGCAGTATGAGAACCTCAAAGGTTTTAATCCTACTCTTTCTCAACACACTATTGAATTAGAACCAAATGCCAAACTAGTAAGACAAAAGCAAAGGCTTGTTAATCCTAAACTTGAGCCACTTATTCGTAAAGAAGTGCTCAAATTGATAGAAAGTGGTATCATCTACCCCATTAAGCATACTATTTGGGTTTCCAACCTTGTTCCTGTCAGGAAGAAGAATGGGGAGTTGAGGTTGTGTGTTGATTTCAAGGACCTTAATAGAGCCTCCTTAAAGGACCGCCATCCATTACCCTCAATGGAACAAATTCTAAAATGTGTCCCTGGATCTAAGAGATTTTCACTATTGGATGGCTATTCAGGATACAATCAGATTCTGGTTAAAGAAGAGGATCAATATAAGACTACATTTACAACCAAGTGGGGAACCATGGCTTATCAAAAGATGCCCTTTGGTTTGTCAAATGCAGGTGCTAAATTTCAAAAGGCAATGGATATGGCCTTTAAAAGCCTCATGTACAAGTTTGTGTTGGTCTACTTAGATGACATAATTATCTATTCAAAGCCTGCAGTAGACCATATCAAACATTTGAGGTAGATCTTTGAAATGTGTAGAGAATTTGGGATATCTCTTAATCCAAAGAAATGTGTGTTTGCAGTTCATGAAGGAAAATTGGTGGGATATGTAGTATCCAAAGAAGGGATCACAATGGATCCTAAGAGAATTGCAGCTATCCTAGAGCTACCCCTGCCACATCATAAGAAAAGTTTTCAATCCTTCATAGGAAGGATAAATTTTGTTAGGAGATTCTTGCCTAACATTGCAAATTTACTAAAGCCCTTGACAACCATGTTAAAGAAGAGTTCAACTTTCAGCTAGACTAAAGAAGGAAAAGCCAATTTCCAAGCTATCAAAGAAGCCTTAATAGAAGCTCCTACCTTGTTAAACCCAAATTTCAATAAGGATTTTATCATTTATGCTTATGGAAGTCAGGATGCCATATTTGCAATGTTGACTCAAGAAAATTTAGAAGGATTGGAGGAATCCATTTCTTTCTTTAGCAAAGGTTTAGAGGAGTATGAACAGAGATACTCTTTTGTAGAAAAACATGTGCTTGTTGTGGTAAAGAGCCTTAAAAATTTCAGATATCTATTGACCCATAGCAGGGTACATTTGAAAGTGACTCATCCAAGTGTCAAAGAATTCTTTCTTTCCAAGGACCTTAATGAGAAAAGAGCTGGTTGGATTACCAAAGTAATGGAATATGACATTGATAGCCAAACCACCAAGCTAGTTAGAGGTAGAGGCCTTTGTGAGCATTTGACAGAGGATGAAAGTTTAGAGAAACCAAAAACAATGGATGCATCTTTAGTTGTGCATTCTACAGAAGAACATGCTGAGGCATCAGGTTGGTTTCCTAACATGATTCATTATTTGAAGATAGGACAATGTCCTGCAGATCTAGATTTAGCAAAAAGGAGGTTTATAGATTACAATTTATTCCTTTTGTGTTGATAAATGAGGTTATTTTTAGAAAGGATCACAATGGTGTCCTTTTAAGATGCATTGATTCAGAAAAGGTAGCAGACATCCTATTTGAGTTTCATGATGGACCTTCTAGAGGTCACTTTTCTCCTAGGACTACTACTTTTAAAATCATGAGGGTCGGGTACTATTGGCCATCTATCTTTAAGGATAGTCATGATTATGTCAGAAAATGCATCAAGTGTGCCATGTTTGCAGGAAAAGAGAGACTTGCCACTCTTCCCCTCCAACCAATCAAAATAGATCAGCCCTTCATGAAGTGGGGCATAGATTTCATTGGAATGATCAATCCTCCATCTAGTGCAGGCCATAAATGGATAATTAATACAACTAATTATTTCACTAGATGGACAAAAGCAATTGCATTAAAAGAAGCCAATGAGAGTGTTGTTTTAAGTTTTTATGATGATATTGTTCATAGGTTTGGCACTCCCAATTCCATCATATCAAATAATGCACTAGCATTCATAGGCCTTAAAGTCTTAGAGTGGGAAATTAAAAATGGCATCTATCTGAATACCAGTTCAAATTACTACCCTCAAGGCAATGGTTTAGCAGAATCAACAAATAAAAACTTGATTAGGATAATCAAGAAGACTCTCCAAGATAACCAAGGGATTGGCATACCAAACTGAAGTCTGCCTTATGGCTAGATAGAATTACTCCAAAGAAGATTATTGGGAATTCTCCTTATGTGCTAGTGTATGGAAAAGAGGCCAAGTTTTCTATCTTAGTTGAATTGCCAGCTCTAAACTTGGCTACTCAATATGCCCTATTTGAAGAAAGAGACCCCTTGCAGGTCAAGTATGCTCAGTTGATGGAATTGGAAGAGATCAAAGACAAATCAATGCAGGATATGGAATTCCATCAGATCCAAACAAAGAAGAGTTTTGATAAGAGAGCTAGGGTCAGGAGTTCCAAGGTTGGAAACATAGTCCTCAAGTGGGATGAGTTCAGGTCTAGGCCTGGCAGGCACACAAAGTTTGACTCTTTTTGGGGTGGACCATTTGTTATCATAGAGTGCAAGGGTCCTAATTGTTTTCAACTATCAAATTTGGAAGGAGTTCCCCTACCTATTTCAGTCAATGGATTCCACTTGAAACCTTGCTTTGAGGTTAATCCCTCTCTGTAAATTCTTGTAAATATGTTTCTTGTTTTCTTTCCCTATTTTCTAGGTTAGTTTCTTGCTTTTCAAGAAGTGCCTATGCACAAGTTCATCCTTCCAGTTCAGTTTTGTCTCCCTGTGAGAATTTTTTATTTTTGATGACTCCATGCCCAATGAGTTGATGTTAAGTCCACTGATCCATGTCTAGCAGGCTGACATCCAGCAGAAATCACCAAAATGTTACCCAAAATTTCCTATTATGCAAATTTGGCCAAAATCTATTCCAAGGTCTTTGTTTTCACCCTGCTAAGCATCCCTAAAATTTTCATGACTTTATGCCTTGTCCTCTGGCCTCTGCAAATTTTCTAATCCCCTGGTCTGTAGTTTAAAAAAATTGAAAAATATAGCCATTGTGCCAAAAACCTTGCAAACCCTAGGCCTTGTTTTATTTTGTTGTTACTTTATCGGCCACTTAAACCCTCAAATACCCATGTGTGCTTTAATCCTATTGGCTAGTCGTAGGTTCTCTCATTTCTTTCGGTAGCTACTTTTCTTATTCGGTGAACTAGAAACTACATTGGTTCTCTTAATCACGAAGTCTTGATGGTTAAGTCCTTAACATCTTGTGACCTAGAAAATAGTTATCTTTCTTCAGTCGCTTATTCGCTAAGAGGTCCAGTGGTCTTTTTATGTGGTGTCCCAGTTAGAGAAGATCTGACAGTTGTCATGAGTTTGTGAAGGGTCTATTAGAGGCTTGCAATCTCACGATAACTATTGATCTTCTCTTTTATGTAGAACTTCAAGGCTTTTGTGGGTCCACTACCACATTGTCCTATGTGGAGGTTTCTGATTGGCCGGAGGTAATGAAGTAGAACTTTGTCAGCAGGCTCAGTGAACTGTCAAGCTTTGAGATCAACAGCTAGCATGTATTCTCATCAGGTTTCTCTGACACATGAGATTATGCATTGACCGTTGATTTCACTCTATTGTCAGAGCCTTGTGGGTGGGTCCTTTTATGCTGATGTGCTCAAATATGATTGGTCCACATAGTGATGACTGGGACATGTCAGTGGGACCGTGTCAGAATATCAGCAGAGATGTCAGAAAGGAAAGAGATCGATGGCTAGTGCATGTTCTGATGGAATATTTTGAGGGTATGCGATCATATGCTAACTATCCATTTCACCAAGTGTTTGATTTTTGTTAGGTGGGTCTGATGCTAGGTGTGCTGATTTTCCATGTTTTGATTGGTTACCAAGTGTTGATGGGGTTTGTAGTAGGACCATTTGTCAGAAGGGTCCCAGCTTAAATAGATCAATGACTGGTGCATGATCTGAGAGAATATTTGACAGTCATGAGATCATGCACCCACCATTCATTTCGAATCCAGTCCTGGGTGGGTCCAAAGTTCTTAAAAGGAAGATCTATAGCTGTCTGATGATCTGAAGGGATCTGTTAAAGTTATAAGGTCATGTGACAGCCGTTCGATGGTGTTCTTAGGGTCATGGGTCCATGTTTGTTAGAGGTGCTAATTTGCTTGCTTCTGATTGGTTGTTGACTTCCAAGGTGGTGTTTGACTTGTCAGAGATGGGTTTTCAAGCTGTTTTCAAGTGCATCATAGCCATTCATCTGTGGGGAAGGGTTTCTCATTGACATTTGTGTTTTAATTTTAGACCCGCTAGCCATTAATATTTGAATTTGAATATCTCTGTGAGGGTTTTACTATTTTTCTTCTCTTTTAGCCATGCACAACATTGGGTAGCTCAGGAATTAAATTCTCAGGATGGTTGTGGTTGTGAAGATGATAGAAGTGACTGCTGGCCAGTGTCTATAGGGTCCTTTACCACATTTTCACGATAGGAGGTGCTAGAAAGAGTTGGTGCCACCTTTTGAATGGTACTGTTACCCAGGGAAATAGGATCAGATTGTGAACCTTCATGGCTTAGTGGAGTTGTAGGTGGGTAGATGAGGTGAGGTTGTTGTGTCGGTAGGTGAGTTTAGTATAGCAGGATCAATACACAAAGAAAGATATTCTCTGATCAGCCAAACATTCTTAGAATTTGATGATGGGTCATCAGTATAGCTAGGGTTTGATTATTGTATTATAAAGCCATGTAACCCTAGTTAAGTTTTTGACTCCTGCCTACATGCAATTGAGTTGGTATATATTTCTTTTTAGAGCCTCAGAGCTCAGAGAGGTTGGAATTGTAAAAAAAGAAAGAGTCCTTTCTCAGAAGGCTATCCATGGTATTTCTTCTACCCTCTAGTCTTCTACTCTTGTAATCTCCCATTGATGATTTAAACAACTCCAAGGTATTTGTGACATTTTATCTATCCCTATCCTTTCATTTTTTGGATCATCTCTTAATGAATTGAAGTCTATGCATGTTTTCAATGACAACTTAGGGTTCCTGATCACTCTTACATTTTGTAATTATGTGTGTTATTGTGTTTGATTTGATTTAGATGTTTTTGTGGGTATACTTTAGCCCCCTAACAGTCTTATCTCAATCCTACATCGAGTTGCAGAAGTGAATGTCTGCTTCCAGGTCATAGGTTGTGTCTTATGTTTAGGCCCTCCTATGAAACACTTATGCAAGCCTATTCAGTAACTTGTGACCTACTAGACCTAATCCTTTCATTGATTCTATCCCTCTATGCTATAATTCATACCCTAATTTTAGTGTATCACCTAGTAGGTAGTTTGCTTTCAAGTTATTTCCCTTTCAAGCATTCCTTCTCCCCCTTTCCCTGAAAAGTTTTACTTTTCCTGTCAAGAAGCAAATTAAGGTGATTATCCAAGATGAACTAGCCTAGAACCTACAGGTTTCATCTTAGTTAGCATAGGTCCCACACCTGGAGATGATTCCCATGTTATATTAGGTTATCAAGACTATGAGAGCTTGAAACAAGGGTGCAAACTTAGTGCATAATAGGCATTACACTATATTTTTTCTTCAAACACTCACCTCCCTTGTAGGATAATGTTCATTATTGGGTGTATATCATGTCTCCTTTCCTTCCTATTGGGGAATATTTTATTGTATATATATGATGTATAGAGTCCTAGGGGGTCTTGAGTCCTCCATCCATCCATGCATCATGTATCTCATGTGTTTTCATCTCTATTTTTGGGTAGGATGGGGGGGGGGGGTTGTCCCATGTTATTTTATGTCTTTCTCCTCTTTATGAGGGACTGCACTTCACTTTCATTTTTATATTGTATATGAGTGCCAAACATGGTGTAGTAGATGAGACACATCTTGCATTATCAACTAGAAATATGATTTTAAGAGATTTCACCTAAGTTTCACTCAAGAGGGGGGGTGTTGGTGTAATTATATATTCTCAATAACAATTTACTTAAGATTAGTTAGGATAATGCATTGCATTGTAGTTTGAACATGAGACACATGGGATTTTACATCCTATTTTAGCACATGGTGCAAGAGAAACTCCACTTTAGGTGGTGATAATTGTTACCACATTCCAATTTATGTGTGAGATCCACCTTTATTGCACATATCACAATATGATCATCCACATGTTTCACATACTTGAATGCATAATGGAGAAAGATCCACCTTTGGTGAACATATGATTCCACCTTGTATGGCTGATAGCTTAGCTTCTCCTTATCGTTGTCTCTTATTGTACATTTCCTATATAAGAAGGCATGTCCACATAATGTAATTTCAAAGAATTATTGATCATTATTGAATTTAGCCAATTAATTAATCATATCATCTTGCCTCTCTTGTGCTATTCATTGAGCTTCTACATCTTGGCATATTGGCTTAAGAAAATTCTTACATTGCCTCAAAGTAATTCTTATAATTATCAATTATATGTATATGTATACATGTATATACATTATTAATTTTATTTTATTATAAAACAAAAGAAGATAAATATAAAAAGGGTAAAAATGGTTAGTGGAAAAGTACCAAATTTTGTCAAATATTTTATAGTATAATATAAATAAGTTAATTTAATTTTAAAAATTCATAATTTTGAAGAAATTAATTAAAATATATAAAATAAATATGCTACCCAAAAAAGGTATATTTTTAAAAATTAAAAAACAAAGATAATATTTTAAAAAAAATTAAAAAAATTAAATTGATGTTGTGAAATCTAAAAAGAAGAGGTCAGTAAAAAGTACAATTATTGCTTCTCTAATGTATCTATTTAATTATAATAGACATTCCATTTCTATGTCATCAATATGCATATTGCAATTCTAGTTGATCTTACAAGAACAATGACATACTTATGCTTCTATTAGAATATATAATTGACAAAGACAACTCAAATTGCTTGGTAACTTTCCACAATTAAAAGTTAGAATGTCGTAGCCTTTAGTTTTTAGGGTTGAGATTAATTATGTGTATTACATGTTGACCCATGAATCATCCACCACCATCAAAATGGTATCAGAGTAGTAAGTGTTACCCTAATCTTCATATGCATGCAAATTTGACAAATATCTATCCCTAGGTCCCTGTTTTAACCCTACCAAGCACTCTGCAAATTTTCAAGACTTTATCTATTTCCCTCTAGTCTCTGCAGTGGTTTCTAGCTCTCTGGCTAGGTGCAAAACCCTTAATAAAATTCATAAAACTAGCCGTTGGCCCCTTAAAACCCTAAGAACCCTTTGGCCTGTTATATTTTCATGTTACTTTATTGGCCACTTATAATTTTTTTTTAGCATGTGCACATTTTAAATCCTTCAGTCACCAAATCTCTATTTCCTGGTGGTTTGTTGGTTGTGGATTATTCCCTTTGATCTTCAACTTGCAGATTTACACTTTGAAGGATAATGTAAATGAAAATCTAACTCTATCACCACTCCAAAGTCCACAAGGAAGAGGGCCAACTGACAAGGATCAAAGGATCCTACTACTCTTTGAGCTTCAGTGCTCAGGCGGGTGTACCCTTGACTCACTTCTTCAAAGGAGTCTCAAAATGATGTATACAATGCTCAACACAAGTCTATAAAGGGTTTATCAAATGAATGTTTATGTTTGTGGTTGTTAACCATGCATACCTCAACAGGAAGGACGAGTGCCTTATCCCAAGGCTCAGAGTCACCTAACTGTATACCTCAACTGAACACCTCAAATCAAATACAATGGAAACCAGAGTAAGTGCTTTGCCTATTACCCCTTTCCCTCAAGCACAAGGACATAAAATTCTATACCTGGCTGCAAACTCACTGAATTCACCTAAAAGGCTTTAATCCTAACTTTGTTAGAAACTCAGAGATGAATTCAAAATACTCTTTGTTTACCATACATTAACACACTCTGTGACATTAACATATATGAGCTCAGAGACAAGTAAGAAGACATACACAAGATACAAGATTGGGATTCAAGAATATTTTTCTCAACACAATCAAGATCAGCATATAATTGGCATGACACCAAGATGAGAAAAAGGCACCAAATCAAACCTCTATCAGTATAATACAATAAAAAGATAGGGACCCAAAGCAACAATGTTTTGGAACCCCTGCAAAATCAAAGATTCTGCAACTTATACCACTAGCTACCTTGGGATCCTCACGATCAGATGCAACAAGCCTCAGACAGCTAGGGTCAGGGTCTCAACCACCCAACCTACTGGAAATGGTCCAAAAAAGTTATTACAGGGGTGGGAAACACATCAAAATTAGGATAGAGGAAACCAAAATTGATCCCTAATCATGAAAATCTTCTCTGCAAGTACAAGGGATCACAAAACTAGGCTCAAAAGGACACCCTACAACAAACCTTGAGTACACCACCACCGTGGTACAAGCTCTACAAACAATCCAACAACACCCTGGACCACACTGCAAATGGAAAATCAGTCATATCACACTGAACAGGGTCTACTCTACAATGAATTCCATAAATCTTAGTACTTTCTGGTCGCTACAAGCTCCCTAAGAATTCAAATTTGAATCTGTAATGACCATCATGCACTCATGGGCCTCAAGTTTTTAACCATTTTCCCCCAGTCGCGCAACCATGCATTCATAACTCTCATCACCATAGGAAATGGGCAACAATTTATGCCTGGTCACATGATCGCATAGCCTGAAAATGGGCTATGCGAACATGGGACATGCCATTACTGCCAACGCTGCCACTTGCCACAAGATAGTTTGTCACATGTTCACAAGCCAAAAAATTGGCTCATGCAAACATGTGACAAGAAGCTACCATGCATCCTGCTAGCTATCATGATACTGCCAAAAATCCCCACCTGGGCCCGCATTCAAACCTAACATCCTGCCAGCCCAGACCAACCAGAGATCACCATGAAACATCTGCCAACGGGACCACCAAGAAAAGATAGATAGACCCTAGGGACATGTGGCACCCTGTCGCATGATTGCATAGCCCAGAGACGGGCTATGTGAACATGAGACCACCCACAGACCGTAACCTTTCCATGATCGAAACTACCATGGACACGTGTTAATCGGTTGCATGATCGCATAGCCAAAAATTGGGCTATGCGATCATGCAACAGCCAACCCAAAGCCACCACATCACCACTGCCAAGACCACAAAACTACAATCAGACCAACTGCAAAGAGTCAGGACCCACATGGACAGGTGGCAAGCGGTCACATGATCTCATGTTAGAAAAGTCAGACATGTAGCCATGCAACAGCCAATCAGGAAGAGCCACCTGTCACCCCTCTGACAATGGCCCCACTCCTAAGCACGTCCATGTTGACCAATAAGAAACCACCACCTATGCAGACATGTCACACCGGGACCACACCCCTTTCCACCAATAGGCCTTAAGGACATGTTGCAAGCGGTCACATGATCGCATAGCCAAAAACTGGGCTATGCAATCATGCGATAGCCAATCACAGGCTGCCACATGTCTACCTTCAGAACCACTGCCACATGAAGATAACACCACCACCCGCCGGCCAATAAAACACCGCCACCGCACCTGAAAGATGCCCTATCACCCGCTACCGGGCCCCAACACCACATGGCACTCGGTCACATGATCACATAGCCAAAAACTAGGCTATGAAATCATGTGATAGCCAACTAAAGGCTGCCAGGTAACCGCCTCCAACACCGGGCCCACTTAGCACAATAGGAAACCTGGCAAAAAGTAACATCAATAGCTGGCGTAAGATCTCATGGCTCTGACAAATCCTATGAGAACTTACACCAACCATCGATCCACTAACACTGTCAAGTCCCACTGAGCCTTCAAAAATTTAGGTCCCACCAGACATCGCACTTGCGCACTTGAGGGAAAGTAGACTGCTAGGCAGCTGAACAAGACTGGGACCCACATAGCTAGGTGGCAAGCGGTTGCATGATCACATGTCAAAAAATTCTGACATGCGGCCTTGCAATAGCCAATCAGGAAGAGCCTGGACCCACCATCCATGTAGGGCTTGCACAGTTGAGACAAAGTTGAAAACACACAAAGTTTTCAGCACCGAAAGACAAGTGCATAAAGCTTGAAGGCAAAGGGTCAAAAAAAATGTAGGTTTTTGGCAAAATATCAAAAACATAGAGGAATTTTCAATAGACCGAAAGATAGCAGGGAAGCCAAAAACATCACAGGTTTTTGAAAACACTATGGGTTTTCGACACTGTGGCAGAACTTCAACAATGCTTCCCGCGGACCTTGAAACTTGAATAAATTTCTGGGTTTTGCACATTAGCAGACGTGACTTGGGCTGAAGCAAGGTGACACATGAAACACACAAGGCAAGACATGACCACCATGAATCAAGTGGATTTCCTTGCAAGTAAAACCTAAGACTGCAAGCTAGGTAGAGACAACAAAACAAAGACTACAGGTAAAAAGGCCATTTTCCTTAGATTTTGCAATGACTGGAAAAATAGCTTAACAGTGGCTCTATCTAGGGATGATGGGTAACTTTTGCCCATGCAAGAACTTAGAATCACTAGTTAAAGCAAACCATCCCACAAGACAAAATTGTGGAGAGCAAGGTGCAAGCAGGGCAAGACCAAGCAACATGACCAAAAAATTGATAGACTAGGGAAAAATAAGGCAGGGGAAAGTAACTTATATACAGAGATTTACAAGATGTACAACCCTAACTATTGTTCATGGAAAACAAAGTACTTCAAATGAAGTACTGCTTCAAGAATTGTCCATGAACTAGCAACTCTTGAATATCACCATTAAAATCCTTGATGATGTAAGAATCTTGGCCCCATTTCTCATGAATTAGATATGGCCCTAACTAGATGAGATCAAATTTACCATGCTTCCCCTTATCCTCCAATCTGACATTCCAAACTAACACCAAATCACTAGGTTCAAACTTTCTGTCAACAGTATTTTTATCATATAGATTCTTAACCTGCAACTGCAATTTGGCATTCCTTGCAACTGGTTCTCTTCTAGTTTCATCCAACCTAATGAGGTCCTCAATTCTCAACTGCATCTCATCATCAATGTCATCATCATACAACTACACAAACTTGTACATCTTCAATAAATTGTTCTGAGGCATCCTAGCATGAATTCCATACACCAGATCAAATGTTGCACAACCAATTGCCCTCTTCACAGTTACCCTATCAGCCCATAAAGCTAATGGCAACTTTAAATTACATGCCCTCTTATTCTTCTCCAGAATCCTCTTCAAGATTTTAATCAGACTTTTATTAGTAGATTATGCCTGACCATTTCCTTGCAGATGATAAGGTGAGGAATTAGAAATCTAAATTCCCAAACCTCTACAAAATTCCTTATATTCAGCAAGCCTGAAGCACATAGCATTCTCACTCACTATCCTCTTAGGGCACCCAAACCTTGTAATAATATTATTCATCAGAAAGTCAATTACCAGTCTGCTAGTTGCATTCCTTGTAGGTACAGCTTCTACCCACTTTATAAAGTAATTAGTGGTAACTAAGATCCATGAATGTCCTCCACTTGACTTGTTTGTTATATTCCCTATGAAATCAATTCCCCACTACTGGAAAGGAGCTTCAACTTCTACTAGTTTTAATGGTACATTACTTGAAAACTTAATCTTACCAGAGAACCTTTGACAAGCATCACATCTCCTTACCATCTGTTCTGCATCCCTGAAGATTGCGGGCCACCAAAATCATACTCTCAAGATCTTATGAGCAGTTGTTTTACCCATATAATGTCCACCACAAACTCCCTCATGCATCTCCTTCAACAATAGATTAGCCTGATTCTCATTTACACATTTCAATAGTATGCAATCCTGATTTTTTCTATACAACTTATATTTCACAATTACATACTTGATGGCTTGTAACTTCAATGTCCTCTTTTGATTGTCATTCATACTATCTAGACACCTCATGTTTCTCAAATAGTAAATAATATCCTGATACCAAATACAATCATCCATATCACATGTATAATCAATTTCAGAATGATTTACTTGGTTTGCATCTAGATTGGATTGGGCCATCAACTTTGCCAATCCCTATCCTCTAACCAATTTAGTGATCTGGATCTCAACATTGAATTCTTGGATCCTATTGATCCATCTGCATCTTCTTCCAGACACCTCCTGCTGTGAGAAAATATCCTTCACAGCTGCACTTGGCACAAAAGAAATCACAACTGCTCCCATCAAGTAACATCTAAAAGCCTTGATTGCCTTCACAAGTGCATAAACCTATTTTTCATTTATGTCATACTTTAATTCTATAGCTTACAAAGATTTACTAAAAATGCAATAGGCTGCTCAAAACCATCCTTATTCTTTTGTAACAAAACTACAGCAATAGTGTGAAATGATGCAAAAGAAAAGATATGCATTGGGACATTATAATCAGGTGCCTTTAGCACTGGTGCATCTTTGATAGCCTGCTTGATATTCTTGAAAGCCTCATCAAGCTCACCCTCTCAATCAATTACAGATCCCTTCTTTAACATCTTATAAATAGGCCTAGTAACCTCTGCAAAGTTTTTCACAAACCTCCTTAGATAATTGACCTGACCAAAGAAGGACTGAATCCCTTTAACATTCTTTGGCCTCTAAATTTTATCAATTGCTGCTACCCTCTCTGGGTCAATTCTCACTCCTTGCTTCCCAACTAAGTGGCCAAGCAACTTACCTTATGTGACACCAAAAGCACATTTCCTTGGGTTTAATGAAATGCCAAATTCCAAGGCCCTCATAAATATTTTCTCTAAATGAGCACAATGGTCCTCTTCCTTCTTGGAATAGGCAATTAAATCATCTTGATACACAACAAGGAAATCATCAATGAAATTTGAAAAGGCAACATCCATTGCCCTCTGAAAAGTAGCACCAGCATTTGTGAGACCAAAAGGCATTCTCACATAAATATATGTTCCCCAAGGTGTTGTAAAGGCTGTATTGAATTGTTCTAATTCCTTAACAATGACCTGATTATAGACAGAGAAACCATCCATCATTGACATCAATTCTAATCCGGTTACTCTCTACAACATAGACTCCATATTGGGAAAACAATAGTTATCTTTCAATGAGGTGATGTTCAAATTTTTGAAGTCCACACAAAGGTTGATGTCACCATTCTTTTTTCATATAAGAACAAGATTTGACACCCAAGAAGAATACCTTATAGGCTTGATAATGCCAGCATCTCTCAACTTCATTAATTCTTCTTGCATCTTGGGTGCCAAAGTAGGATTAATAGGCCTTTGCTTTTTCCATAAAGGTTTAGCATCTTCTCTTAATGGAATAACATGCTGAAATAAATCCTCTCTATAAACCTTTAGGTCATCATACGACCATGCAAAAACATGCCTGAATTTCCTTAATAATTCAACCAAAGGTCTCCTTACCTTTTGAGATATATCTCTACCAATGTATACTTTCTTAGGTGCCTCATGTGATCCAAGATTTATCTCCTCAAGATCAGCATGATCCTCTCCTTTGATATTCTTTTGAACTCTATCTTGGTTGTCGAAGATAGTCTCCAAAACAACAAGCCCCTTGGGCACCTTGTTAGTTCTAAGCTGAATGACCTCATTGCCTAAGACAACCTCCCTTCCTTCTACTAACTCAACCAAGGCTGAACAATCAAGTTCCTGACCATGATACTGATCCTTACAATCCATAAACTTCAAAATATCACTATCATC
Source organism: Chamaecyparis obtusa (assembly GCA_027943335.1). Lineage (NCBI taxonomy): Eukaryota > Viridiplantae > Streptophyta > Pinopsida > Cupressales > Cupressaceae > Chamaecyparis > Chamaecyparis obtusa. Next base: position 91,559 of record BSBK01012628.1, read on the forward strand.
ATCAAAAACTTGCCAATTCTCAATATTATCTGGTATACTAGGCCTAGCCTAAATTTCAACTTTAGAAATATGAGAGAATGTAACATCATTAGGATTGATTGCAATATTGGCCAACAAGTCAGCCATCTTGTTGTTACTCCTATCCCTCCACTCAATATTAAAGGCATCAAAATGCTCAATCAAATCCCACACTGCATTCCTATATTGTTTCAAACTTCTATTCTTGGAAGCATACACTGACCTGACTTGGGACACCACCAACTCAGAATCACCAATAACACTTATGCACTTTATACCATGCTTTTGTGCCAACCTTATTCCTAACAACAAGGCCTCATATTCTACTATATTGTTGGTACAAAAGAAATTCAATGTGAAAGAGAACTTGTAGGTGTTTCCATGAGGAGAAATAAGTAAAATACCTGCTCCTGCACCATCTTTGTAGTTTGCACCATGAAAGTACATGACCCACAAATCCCCCTTCATAGAGTTAGCACCTACCTCACTAGAAATAGGTGACAAAACAAGCTCATTTTCAAATACAGGGATCTCTACCCTAAAAGCATTTACATCAGTATCCAAAAAACATGTAGTTTCATTCTCTATGTTTCTCTCAATCATGTGGCATACTCTTGGCTCTCGTTCGATCTTGACAAACTGGTCATCAATCTTGAAAGTTGCATAGGACAAATTACACTGTAAACTTCCACCCATGGCAGCACTCCATCTTCTAGATAGCAACATCCCATAATGAGGGGGAATATCCACCACTAAAACACTCATTGTTAGTTCTTTCTCTAGATATGCTACCAACCTATATGGCATTGCATTGATAGTCCCAATGACTGGTACCTCCCTCTAATCCATTGCACAACATCTACCCTACACTGTATCAACTTTAAGGCCCAACCTGTCCATGATTTTGAAAGGCATGATAGTATTAGAAGCACCACTATCAATCATATAATTTCTTAATTTCATCCCATTCACAAGAACACTTAAGAAGAATGGCTCAATATTTTCAAGGCTGGCATTGACAGAACTATCCAAATATATTGGAGGAATTTGAGACACAATTCCTTGAGCAGCAACATCCTTCAAAGCTTTATCCTGAGATCCATTGCATGAAGTATCATTTTTGTGAGTATTACCAACCCATGCAATAGCCTTATCTTTATGTTCAGGGATCCTCAACAATTCTAACAATGAAACCTTAACTGTAATTTGTGACAATACAGATAACATGTCAACAGGGGTAGAAGCAAGAATCTCAATCTGCACTGCCTTAACATCCTTTTTCTTATCTGACATATTAGGTGTACTAACCACTCTCATTTTTTCAATCTTAGCCATTGTGTTAGCTGGCTTCTCAATCTCACAAGAGACCTTTTCAATTCCAACTCCGTTAGGCTCACAATGTTTACTTTTTACATTCTTTAATTTCACCATGTGATCAACCTCTAATTTGTTCTCATTAGGTTCTCCAGAGTTGGTACTCTTTATAAACATTCCTGCAGCTTTCTCATTTATGTTCCTGGCCACCATGCCTCTAGTTTTCACCTGGGCAATCATTTCTGTAGTAATCCTCTCCATCTCTTCTCTAGAAGGTCTTCTCAAATTTACTGGCTTGGGAGAAGAGTTCATGTTACATGTTTTCTGATCAACGCATTCACCATCAGAAAAAACCTCTTGATGAAAAAGGGCCTGATTATGTCTCTTCACATTCACATCTACCTCTTCATCAAAATTAGAATCATCTCCATATCCTAGACATGAAGAAGCCATGTTGCAACCAACATCATCTTGTTCTTCTTCTTGTTCTATCTTTTCATTGCTACAATCTTGATTTGTAGCCATAAATTGTGCAACCACATAATGCTCTACAGAATGAGGGGACTGGCATGCAACACACCAAGGTACATTCTCCATGACATTTATTGAAGCTTTATGTAGAGGGTCAGGGACACCTCTATCATTGTTTCCTCTTGCAGCAAGGACAATAGGCTTGCCATCCTTCCATTGGGTGTTGTAGGGGTAATTCTACAGTCTATTCTACTTACTAAAATTATTGTTGAACCGAGGCCTTTCATTGGTAGGAGCACTAATGTTCCTATTTGCAAGTGCCTTCATATCTTTCAATGCATTAAGCTCCTTATCCAATTTATCTTCTTCTTGCCTCCTAGATCCAACATTCTTATCATTTTCTTTTTTGTATTTCTTATCCCCAAACAACTTTGGGTCATCTCTCTTTCCACCCAACTTTCTTGATATTTTCATGTTGTTCTTAATATTGACAACAATCCTAAAAGCATCCCTAAGAGTTCTTGGTTCTTTATCCTTTAATAAATATCCCATCTTCCCATCAAATGTATTGAAGTATGTAGTTAGATAGACATTTTCATCCAACCACATGACTTGGAAGAACTTGTGCATACCTTTCTGAAATCTCATGTTGAACTCAGCTACAAACTCATTTTGATTTTTCCTTATGGTATTGAATTCATTCAACGTGAAGCTAGCATTAGGCCTATCACCATACTACTCCTTGAAACATTTCTCAAAAGAGTCCCAAGTATCAATACACTTATCAGGAAGCCTATTAAACCAATCTCTAGCATCCTCCATTAGAGATTGAACAAACAATTTCATGACAACATCCTCATGCTCTACCTCATAATCATTAAGCATATCAACAAATAACCTAAGATGCTCCTCACAACTTATAGCATTATTACCAGCAAACTTAGGTACCTTATCTCTAATATCATTTGGAAAAGCATTTGGATAGCCAGGAATTCCATCAAAACTTATTTGCCTATAGCCTTCTAGTTGCATAGGTCTTCTTTGAAAGTTTGAACTAGTGTTAACCCTAGGATCAACACTAGCATCTACATTTATCTGTACATTTGACTGCTGCCTAGGATCTGCACCTATCCTAGCAGATGAAGAAGGAAAAGAACTAGTAGCATTACTAAGTGGAATAGCAGTAGTCATAGATGGCATACCTAGTTCAGTAGCAGATGGGCCAAGAGCATTAGCTAAAGAAGCCCACAAAAATTTGATCTTCCTTTTCTTTTCTACAATGGCAGTGTCAACCTCAGCTCTCTCTAGTTCTCTTGCAAGGTCCTCATCTTCTTTTCTCCTTCTCTCCATTTCAGTGTCCTTATTTGAATCAGGTGGTGGGATCCTTGGTATTGTCACTGATTTTCTTGCTTGGTCACCCACCATCTTCTACTTTCCTTTCTCATTTATGATAACAGTAGGTCTAGTAATCCTATGTGCATCCTTATCTTTAGGCAAAGGGACATAGCTTTGCACTTGTCTAACCACATGGCCCTCATTTTCAAATTCATGATCCTGTAGTAAGCATTCTTGCTCACTACTCAAGGCATCAAGATCACCAAAAACTGTTAGAAATAAGAAATACTAAGAAGGGGGGTGAATCAGCATTTCACAAAATTTTTCTTTTGCCCACTTATGGATATAATAGATTACTTTAGTGCATACAAAGATTATCAAGCTGATTAACAAACATAGCAGTAAATAGAAAGAAATCATAACACATGATATGTTCTCAAAGAAACCCTAGCCAAGGGAAAACTCCGTTGGGGATGGCACCCAAAAAGATCACTAATCAAAATTATCCTATTAGGGATATTGGACCCTGTTAGGAGTCAATTTACAATATATAGTAGATCTATCCTGGTTAAAGGACTTTAGGCCTTGTTAGAAGCCTTAACCCTGTTAGGAGTTAGATTACAAAACCTGATCACCAGCTGAGCTCACTACCCAAATAGGTAATACAAAATGTTTCTAACTATAATATGGTACTGCTTACAACTTCACATCAATAGCCTTTTCTGCTATCACACTATACAACTATCGCAAGTTATCTTTTCTTTCTTTTTACATATCACATCTATATTTCATTACATTTCAAGTATGCCTAATAAATGAGTTATTAGAGCTAATAACTTTACATGGTCAGCTTCCAAAATCTTTATCCAAGAGTAAACATCTAGGATGTCATCCCTTCATAATGTTAAGTCATTATTTTGACAAGCAAAAATAATCCCTTAACTCTTTCACTAATACTATCTCCAAAACTGTTATGTCTGCAAAAACTATCTTCGGTAAACTTTGAATAACTTTGTTCGTACTGCTCCAAACTTTATGCACACTAAGATGGGGTATCCTCATACTCTGCAGAAGCTTTAGTTAACTACGCAAACAAAAATATTTCTCCAGTGGACGTCGCCAACTAAATCTTCATCGGGTGCTCTGTCAGGATCACTGTATCCATACTTTGATAATTTCTTCCTTCAACTTGCCATACTTGCATTCCAGATTCTACGCTCTCAATAGAGATCATATGTTGCCATAATGACAACATCTATGCATCCACATTAGCCAAATTGCCAACAAAAACATTATGCTACAATGTTTTAGGAGTAGAAGCAAGAATCTTTTTTCTCTCCTTCATTTCATTTATTTTTCTCAGAAGAGACTACCTCTCTATCAAAGCATTCACCTTTTCAGCCTCTGTCTCCTCTTGTAATCTTTTATGTATGGCATCCTACTCTACCAACCGTAACCTCAGTGCATTCAAATCATTAGGATCAACCATAATGTCATCAAAACTAGATGACACATCCATATCAGGAAGATTTTGATATGGGAATTGAACTTGCCTATGTCTCATGGGTTCTCTTCTAAAATGATCTTCATTGAGATCCAAGTCAACCTCTAAACCAACATCTCTATTTTGTTCATCATGACCTGTAGGCAATGGACCTTTATCCTGAAATGCAGCCTCAAGGGTATCATAGAATCTCTCTTCAGAGTGACCACCTTCTAATCTAGAAACTCTATTTTGTGAACCATCCTCACTTGAGGATACATGTGGTCTTCTGGCTCTAGAATTTCTCTGTTCTCTCATGGGAGCACTGGTAGGCTCACCATTCTTTCTAATCTATCTCTTGTTTCCCTATCTAGGTAATTGCTCCAGAGTGACCTCCGGATTCTTTCTAACATATGACCTAGTATTTCTTCTTTTATCCATGCTTTTTCAATATGTTGCACTGGTTCAAACCTTTGAGCCACCACCCACCTAGATGGGAAATCCTTGAAACACTCAGAAAAATAAGAATAAATTATAACCTTTCTCTTTAGATTCTCCCCAGTAGAATCACTGACTCTTAACAAATGCATATCTTCATAGTTGTCCTCCCCAATGGAGTCGCCAAGTTGTTGGTTGTGGATTATTCCCTTTGATCTTCAACTTGCAGATTTACACTTTGATGGATAATGTAAATGAAACTCTGACTCTATCACCACTCTAAAGTCCATAAGGAAGAGGGCCAATTGACAAGGATCAAAGGATCCTTCTACTCTTTGAGATTCAGTGCTCAGGCGGGTGTACCCTTGACTCACTTCTTCAAAGGAGTCTCAAAATGATGTATACAATGCTCAACACAAGTCTATAAAGGGTTTATCAAATGAATGTTTATGTTTGTGCTTGTTAACCATGAATACCTCAAGAGGAAGGACCAGTGCCTTATCCCAGGGCTCAGAGTCACCTAACTGTATACCTCAACTAAATACCTCAAATCAAACATAATGGAAACTAGAGTAAGTGCTTTGCCTATTACCCCTTTCCCTCAAGCACAAGGACATCAAATTCTATACCTGGCTACAAACTCACTGAATTCACCTAAAAGGCTTTAATCCTAACTTTGTTAGAAACTCAGAGATGAATTCAAAATACTCTTTGTTTACAATACATTAACACACTCTGTGACATTAACATATATGAGCTCAGAGACAAGCAAGAAGACATACACAAGATACAAGATTGGGATTCAAGAATGTTTTCCTTAACACAATCAAGATCAGCATACAATTGGCATGACACCAAGATGAGAAAAAGGCACCAAATCAAACCTCTATTAGTATAATATAGTCAAAAACTAGGGACCCAAAGCAACAATGGTTTGGAACCCCTGCAAAATCAAAGATTTTGCAACTTATACCACTAGCTACCTTGGGATCTCAAGATCAGATGCAACAAGCCTCAGATAGCTAGGGTCAGGGTCTCAACCACCCAACTTGCTGGAAACAATCCAAAATATTTATTACAGGGGTAGGAAACACATCAAAATCAAGAAAGAGGAAACCAAAACTGATCCATAATCATGAAAATCTTCTTTGCAAGTACAAGGGATCACAAAACTGAGCTCAAAAGGACACCTTGCAACAAACCTTGAGCATACCACCACTATAGTACAAGCTCTGCAAACAATCCAACAACACCCTAAACCACACCGCAAATGGCAAACTAGTCATATCTCACCAAACAGGGTCTACTTTGCAATGAATTTCATAAATCTTAGTACTTTCTGGTCGCTGGAAGTTCCCTGAGAATTCAAATTTGAATCTGCAATGACCATCATGCATTCACGGGCCTCAAGTTTTTAACCATTTGCCCCTAGTCACGTAACCGCACATTCATAACTCTCACCGCCAATGGAAATGGGCCTCATGGGCTTGGTCGCATGATCACATAGCCCAAAAATGGGCTATGCGAACATGTGACATGCCATTACCGCCGACGCTGCCGCTTGCCACAAGATAGTTTGTCGCATGTTCACAAGCTGAAAAATTGGCTCATGCGAACATGTGACAAGCTGCTACCATGCACCCCACCGGCCGTCATGATACCACCAAAAATCCCCACCTAGGCTTGCGTTCAAACCTACCATCTTGCCAGCTCAGACCAACCAGAGATCACCATGACACATTTTCCAATGGGACTACCAAGAAAATATAGACGGTTCCCAGGGACACGTGGTACCCTATCACATGATTGCATAGCCCAAAGATGAGCTATGTGAACATGTGACCACCCACAGACCGTAACCTTGCCATGATCGCAACTGTAACCACCACCGTAACCGCCATGGACATGTGTTAATTGGTTGAATGATCGCATAGCCAAAAATTGGGCTATGCAATCATGCGACAACCAACCCAAAGCCACCACATCACCACCACCGAGACCACGAAACTGCAACCAGACCAACTGCGAAGAGCCGGGACCCGCATGGATAGGTGGCAAGCGGTCACATGATCTCATGTCAGAAAAGTCTGACATGTAGCCATGTGACAGCCAATCAGGAAGAGCCACCTATCACCCCTCTAACAACGGCCCCACTCCTGAGCACATCCACATCAACCAATAACAAACCACCACCTGCGCAAACATGTCACAATGGGACCACACCCCTTTCCGTGAACAAGCCTCAAGGACACGTGGCAAGCGGTCACATGATTGCATAGCCAAAAACTAGGCTATGCAATCATGCGATAGCTAATCACAGGCCGCCACATGTTTGCCTCTGGAACCACTGCTACATGAAGATAACACCACCGCCCGCCGGCCAATAGAACACCACCACCGCACCCGAAAGATGCCCCATGACTCGCTACCGGGCCCCAACACCACATAGAAGCTAGTTGCATGATCACATAGCCAAAAAATGGGCTATGTGATCATGCGACAGCCAACTAAAGGCCGCCACGTAACCACCTCTGACACCAGACTCACTTAGCACAACAGGCAACCTGGCAAAAAGTAACATCAATGGCTGGCGTAAGATCTCATGGCTCTGACAAATCCTATGAGAACTTACACCAACCATCGATCCTCTGACACTATCAAGTCCCAGTAAGCCTTCAAAAATTTAGGTCCCACCAAACATCGCACTTGCACACTTGAGGGAAAGTAGACCGCCAGGTAGCCGAACAAGACTGGGACCCACACGGCTAGGTGGAAAGCGGTCGCATGATCGCATGTTAGAAAAGTCTAACATGTGGCCATACAACAGCCAATCAGGAAGAGCTTGGACCCACCATCCATGTCAGGCTTGTGCAATTGAGACAAAGTTAAAAACACACAAAGTTTTTGGCACCAAAAGACAAGTGCATAAAGCTTGAAGGCAAAGGGTCAAAAACAACATACGTTTTCAGCAAAAGATCGAAAACACAGAAGAATTTTCAAGAGACTGAAAGATAGTAGGGAAGCTGAAAACATCATGGGTTTTTGAAAACACTATGGGTTTTTGACACTATGGCAGAACTTCAACAATGCTTCCCACGGACCTTGAAACTTGAATAACTTTCTAGGTTTTGCACATTAGCAGATGTGACTTGGGCTGAAGCAAGGTGACACATGAAACACACAGGGAAAGACATGCACACCATGAATCAAGTGGATTTCCTTGCAAATAAAAACTGAGACTACAAGTTGGGTATAGACAACAAAACAAAGAATGCAAGGAAAAAGGCCATTTTCCTTAGATTTTGCAATGACTGGAAAAATGGCCTAACACGGTTAACCCCTTAACACTTTGTGATTTGGCTAGCGGTTACCTTTTCGATTGGTGGTCTCTTCTTAGCAGCTAGGACCAAGATTCTACATCTGATGGTTGTTGTGAGATCGCATAGCCTCAGAAAATTCCTTGCAATCTCACGATAGTCGTCGATCTTCCCCTTTCTCAGCGCTTCAAGATTTTGTGGGTCCACTGCCATGGTGTCCTACTTGGAGGCTTTTTATTGGTTGAGGGATGATGACTTGTATTTTTATCAGTGAGCCTAGGGATGTCAAAAGTTTGAAGATCTATGGTTGGCGTGTGTTCTCATGAAATGTGTCAGAGGTATGCGATTATAAGATAGCCATTGGTTCTCCTTGGTGACATAAATCTCATGCCTGGCAAGTCCACTACTATGTGTACACAAATGATGGCCTCTCATTGGTCCACATGGTAGTGATTTGGTGATGTGTCAATGGGACCAAGTTTCCAGCATTTTAAAAGGCTTTGACATCTACAGAGTATCAATGACTAGCGCATGTCCACAAGGAATCTTTTTGACACATGCAATCATGCGCCTGCCCTTGATCTTACTCTCTCTGAGCTTTGTCAGGTGGGTCCGCGTTGTTAGATAGGCTGATGTGTAAAGAATTTGATTGGTTGCTACATGCTGATGGGGAATTCCAGGTGGACCGATGTGTCAGTGGGGACATGGCTTGATGAAAATTTATGGTGGGCATGTGATCTGAAAGAATATTTGAAGGGTATGAGATCTTGTGCCCACCGTTGGATTAGAATTTTGTCTTAAGTGGGTCCTGTGTCAGGGAAGAGCTGAGGTGTTTGCTAATGAGGTGAATAAAGTGAATGAGGGTTTGACATGTGGTAATTTTGGGCCCAGGGTTAGTAAGCTCTCTGCAAATCAGTGACTAAAGGGGTTTCTCCTATTCGCTTGATTTAACCAAGGGTCAATGAAAGACTTAGCGATTTAGTGAAATGCCTTGTTCACTGAATCACTTAACTAGACTAGGGTAAAGAGATGGATTTCATGAATAAAAAAAAGGGTCTTTGGTCACGTGGTCGCTGAATGACTTAAAGGAGGAAGGGCTTGAGGTGGGTCCACATATGTTGACATGTCGATTGCTCAATTCTCACTGGCTGCTGACTTCCATGGTGGCATTTGACTTGTCAGGGAGGTTTTAAGTTGTTTTCTCAGTGCATCATGGCCATTCATCTGTCAGGAAGGTTTTCCCATTGACGGTCACATTTTAAAATGACCAGGCTAGCCGTTAACATTTAAATTCAAATTTCCTACGAAGGATTTGCTAGGGTTTTGTGTTCTTTCAGCCATGCACGATGTTGGTTAGCTCAGGAATTAAACTCTCAAGATGTTTATGGTTGAGAGGGTGATGGAGTTGATTGTTGGCCAGCATTGCAAGGTACTGTGTCTATTTTCACACCAGGAGATACTAGAGAGATTTGGCACCACCTTTTGAATGGTACTATTTTCTAGGGAAATATAATCAGATTTTGACCCTTCATGGCTTAGTGGAGTGGCAGGTAGGTAGATGAGTCTGGGTTGCTTGTCTTTAGGATGATTGTAAAGTATAGGGAGGGGCACTCAAAGACATATTTGATCAGCCATGATATTGCATAAATGTATTAATGATTAGAATTGACAAAACTAGGGTTTTCCATTATTCTAATGTAAAATCTTTAACCCTAGTTAGTTATTTTTTGACTCCAACCTATGTGCCTGATAGGAGATGTATATATTGTATTTTTGGAGATTTTGGGCTCAAAGTTCACATTTTGTAAAGAAGAAAATCTCTTTCTTGGAAAGCTATCCATGGTATTTCCTCCTGCCCTTTGGTTTTCCACATTCTGTAATCTTCCATTGATAATTCAGATATTGCGGAGGTATTTTGTGACAATTCTTCATGTCCCTATGCTTCCTTGTTTGAACTATCTCTTATTGGATTGAAGTATATGATGTTTTCAGTGATATCTTAGGGTTCCTGATCCCCCTTGCTTTCTATAATTTTTTGTGTTATTGTGTTTGATCTGATTTAGATGTTTTTGTGGGTATACTTCAGCCCCCCTAACAGTCTTGTCTCAATCCTACACCAGGTTGCAAAAGTGGATGTTTGCTTGCAGGTCATAGGTTGTCTTATGTTTAGGCCCTCCTATGAAACACTTATGCAAGCCTATTTAGTAAGTTGTGACCTACTAGACCTAAGTCTTTCATTGGTTTCATTTGTCTATACTAAGATCCAAACCCTAATTTCAGTGTATCACCTAGTAGGTAGTTTACTTTCAAGTTTTTTCCCTTTCCAAGCATTCCTTCTATCCCTTTCCCTCAAAAGGTTTACATTTCATGTCTAGAAGCAAATTAAGGTGATTATCCAAGAGGAACTAGCTTAGAACCTGGAGGTATCATCTCAGTTAGGATAGGTCCCACAACCTAGAGATGATTCCCATGTTATACTAGGTTATCAAGACTATGAGAGCTTGAGACAAGGGTGTAAACTTAGTGTATAAAAATTCTAGCATGCCCGATGGGACTAAAAAAGGTTCATTATTTGAAGATTATGTTATCTCTGATATACTGATAACATAATACAAACTTGAAGAAGTTGTTTCATCAAGTATATCTGGTGACTCCACTGATTTCAAAGATCCAGGCTAACCTTTTTTAAGGTTTATGAGAAAGATTGAGACTAGAAGCTCAAAGCCCACTAAATTTTTAGAGTTTCCCTCAAGAAGAAGTCATAAAGGTAGGTCAACTCAAAGAACATCCCTTGCAAGGAGAGTTCAATCAACACCACCTGATACCTCAGAAGGGAGAACTGTTCCCTTTTATTCCAGAAGAAGAGGCAGATCTCTAACCAGAGATCTAGAAGAGGATTCAAATCCAGCAGCAAATACAACTCATATAGCTGTTAATCTTTAGATTCCAACCTCTGTAATGGCTAGACAATTTTCCTTTGCACCATTCAACCAAGGAAGTCCATTAGCCTTTGGTCAACATCATGATGTACCCTTGGTGGCACTACAAAGTATACCCAATTTCATACGTGAAGGGTAGCCAACTACTTTTGAACACATAAGGGATGTGACCACCATCTACAGCATACACAACATCACTCAAGAGGATGTGGCAACAAAATTATTAGCATCCTCTCTAATAAGGAAGGCTCTTGAATGGTTTAGAACTTTAACAGTTGGTTCTATTACTTCATGGGATGAATTAGGGGATGCATTAAGTAAACATTTTGAGGATACATCAGATAACTTGTCTCTAGTTGAGCAGTTAACGACTATTAAGAGAGACCCTAAAGAGAAAATGACAGACTACAATAGTAGATTCCTCAAAACATGGAATAGAATTCCAGTATCAGTAAGACCATCAGCAGACCATGCTTTCCTTTATTACTTTCAAAGCTTGAATGGTCAAATTTTTGTCATGATCCAATCTATGGGTGGTACTTCCTTACCCCAAGCCTTTGACATAGCTTTCAGGGCTGAAAATTATGTAATCCAAGCAAGCATGATTGCTAGAAGGCCTCCAATGCCCATTTTTCCTAACCTTTATCCCACTACACCTACACAAGTACACCCATTTACCCCTATTCCCACCATATTAGCACCTCAAGCTAGTACTAATGGTCAAGAGCTGAGAAAAAGTTTTTCTCAAGAGCTACAAGAAATAAAGAATAGCCAATAGAGAAGTTGGCAAGAAATGACAAACTTGTTGCAAACCTTGACTAAAGAGGTCACAAATCTAAAGAAACAAGGTCAAGGAATCAGACCACCATTTCAGTCACAAGGCCAAGGTCCTAATCAATCATACCAGAATCAAGGACAACCTTATCAACAAAGTAGGCCACCATACCAAGGAGGCTATCAAGGACAAAGACAAAGTTTTAATCAGAGACCATTCCAACCATATAACCCTGCACCTCTAAATTCTGCAAATTTAGTGAGGGATATGGTTCCCAGTCAAAATAATGTGACTATGTATAATGAATGGTGTTTTCCTTGTGGTTAGCCTCACAATCAGGCTACATGTTCAAATGGATGGATGAACCAAGCTCTAATGGTTCAAAATGCCTCACAAGCTCAATCAGAGGCTTCATCTAGTGGGTCAGTGCCTCAACAAGAATCACAAGAGAAAGAGACTGCCCTTTTCAATTGGGAGCAACCAGACTTCAATGGAGTCAATGATGAGGTTTCTTTTGTTGCCTATACAAGAGAAAAAAGGAGAGCTCAAGACATGGAAAGAAAAGATTCTAATGCCAAAGCCACTACATCTGTAGAGCCACTGCAACAAGTCAATCCCATCACACCTAAGGAGGCTCCTATCGTTACAAGGAAAGAAGGCCAACATTGTAAAGGGGTGGAGCCCATCATAGTGAAAGAATAACAAAGAGTACACACTGTGACACCTTTCAATATTGTGGATAACATGAAGAAGGTGAATGTCACCATGTCCATGTGGGACTCTTTGGCTCTTCCAAGACAACCTGAAATTTTGAAGAAGGCCATGACAGAAGTGACGACTCCTCAACCTGCAAAAGAGGCTGCAAGGCCAGTGTTGGTTAACACTGATCAAGAAAAGGAGGCTCCGAGTAGCAACTCCAAGGCCAATGCCACCCAAGGTAGGAACTCAAAGCCACCTCCCTTTTATATATCTCTAATTATTGGAAAATCTTTAGTACATAATTGTATGGTAGATAGTGGAGCTACTAGCACTATAATGCCCAAGATGGTAGCTAACCAATTAGGACTGAAATATGAAACCTTCCAAAAGAAGGTAACACAACTTGATGGAGCCTTATTCAATACTATATGTGTGGCTAAGGATACCAGTCTAATCCTTCATGCTAGTCCAAATTTTTCCATCCTCCTTGATATATATAGATATTATAGATCTCCCTGCATTATTTTCTATATGTCTTTTAAGGGAGTTCACAACCAAGATAGGAGGGTACCTATCTTCTGACTGGTCTCACATGTTATTTCATACAAGGTATGGGACCAAGGTCACCATTAAGTCAGAACCATTAGTAGCACACCATATAGAGCCATATGTGTCCAATACCATCAATGTAAATTGCCCTATATTTGATGACAGTGACTTCCAAACCATTAGTGAAGCAAGCACAAAGATAGAGAGTATCCCTGATATTCTTCTAGATGAAAGAGCTTTAGAGGCCCAAGAAAATCTTGTTTGAGATTTTGGTTTGGGAAGTTATTTGATACAAGAAAGTGGAGTTATAGAGCCAAGCCTTCTCAAAGAAGATACTGATTTAGAGGATCAAAGCAATTAGGTTTGGGAATTATTTTTTGATGGAGCTAGAAGTAGACATGGTTCTGGTGGTGGTGCTATGCTAGTGTCCCCAAAGGGAGAAAGGTATTACATTTCTTTTAGATTTAGTTTCTCCTGCACTAGCAATACTGCAGAGTATGAAAGTCTAGTCATGGACTAGAATGGGCCAGAAAAAGAGAGCTTAAGGCCTTAAAAGTTTATGGTGACAGTGAGTTAGTTGTCATCCAAGTAAGAGGGATGAGTGCAACTAAAAATGATGTCATGAAAGCATATAAACATAGAGTTTGGGATGCAATTGAAGGTTTTTGTGCTTTCAATATTGTTGCTATCCCTAGGAAGTTAAATCAAAATGCAGATAGGTTAGCTATTATTGGATCTTAGTATGATATCCCAAATAGCATTTCAAATGAGGTAGACCAAAAGAATATCAAAGTGATTATCAGACCTTCAATCCCTAATAATGATGTTAATTGGTAACTGTTTGACAATGATGAACAAACTCTGTAATTCTTGTTTGAAGAGGATGTCTTTTCAGAGCATAATCAAGATAGGTTATCACAAAATTATGGTGATCAAGTGATACAACTAAAGTCCAATAAGATGCCTAGAGTTCTTGTTACCTTAGAGAATATCTTCAACAAGGATGATGAAGTTAAGAGAAGAAAAGCTGGCCTGGTAGTTCAATAAGAACATTGTGTTGAACTAGAGTTGGAGCCAGGTAAGAGCTTACAATTTGGAAAAGTGAATATTGATTCGGAAAAACAAGCTTATACTTAGTTATTCAAAGAATTCAGTGATGTTTTTGCATGGCAATATGAGGACCTCAAGGGTTTTGATACTGCCCTTGCCCATCACACTATTGAGTTAGAGCCTAATGCCAAACTAGTGAGGCAGAAGCAAAGGCCTATTAATCCCAAGCTTGAGCCACTTATGCATAAAGATGTGCTCAAATTGATAGAGAGTGGTATCATCTACCCCATTAAGCATACTAGTTGGGTTTCCAACCTTGTTCCTATCAGGAAGAAGAATGGGGAGTTGAGGTTATGTGTTGACTTTAGGGATCTTAACAGGGCCTCTCTAAAAGACCACCATCCATTATCCTCTATGGAGAAAATATTACAATGTGTCTCTGGATCTGAGAGATTTTCATTAGTGGATGGCTATTTATGATATAATCAGATCTTGGTTAATGAAGAGGATCAATACAAGACTACATTTACAACCAAGTGGGGAACCATGGCTTATCAAAAGATGCCCTTTGGTTTATCAAATGCAAGTGCTACATTTTAAAAGGTAATGGATATGGCCTTTAAAATCCTCATGTACAAATTTGTACTAGTCTATCTAGATGACATAACTATCTATTCAAAGCATGCAGTAGATCACATCAAACATTTGAGGAAGATCTTTGAAAGATGTAGAGAATTTGGGATATCTCTTAATCCCAAGAAATGTGTGTTTACAGTTCATGAGGGAAAATTGTTGGGATATACAGTATCCAAAGAAGGGATCATAGTAGATCCTAGGAGAATTGCATCCATCTTAGAGCTACCCTTACCACACCATAAGAAAATTCTCCAATCTTTCATAGGAAAGATTAATTTTGTTAGGAGGTTCTTGCCTAACATTGTAGATTTACTAACGCCTTTGATAGCCATGTTAAAGAAGAGTTCAGCTTTTAGTTGGACCAAAGAGGGGAGAGTCAATTTCCAAGCTATAAAAGAGGCCTTAACAGAAGCCCCTTCTCTCCTAAACCCAAATTTTAGTAAGGATTTTATCATTTATTCTTATGGAGGTCATGATGCTATATTTGCAATGCTGACTCAACAAAATTCAAGAGGATTGGAGTAGCTTATTGCTTTCTTTAGAAAAGGTTTAGAAGAATATGAACATAGATACTCTTTTGTACAAAAACATGTACTTGCTGTGTTGAAGAGCCTTAAAAAGTTTAGATATTTGTTGGCCCATAGCAAGGTACACTTGAAGGTTACTCATCCAAGTGTCAAATAATTTTTGCTTTCCAAAGACCTTAATGAGAAAAGAGCTGGTTGGATTACCAAGGTGATGGAATATGACATAGATATTCAAACTACCAAGCTAGTTAGGGGAAGAGGTCTTTGTGAGCATTTGGTAGGGGATGAGAGTTCAAAGGAATTAGAGCAAATAGATGCATCCATGGTGGTGCATTCTACATAAGAACAAGCCAAGGCAACAAGCTGGTTGCCTAATATGATCAATTATTTGAAGATAGGACAATGTCCTACAGGCCTAGATTCAGCAAAAAGAAGGTATTATAGATTGCAATCTATTCCTTTTGTGTTGATAGATGAAGTTCTTTTTAGAAAGGATCACAATGGTGTCCTTTTAAGATGCATAGATTCAGAAAAGATAGCTGATGTCCTATTTGAGTTTCATGATGGACCTTATGGAGGTCACTTTTCTCCTAGGACTACTACTTTTAAAATCATGAGGGTTGGATACTATTGGCCATCTATCTTTAAGGATAGTCATGAGTATGTGAGAAGATGCATGAAGTGTGCCATGTTTGCAGGAAAAGAAAGGCTTGTAGCCTTGCCCCTACAACCAATCAGAACAAAGTAGCCCTTCATGAACTAGGGTATAGATTTCATTGGCATGATCAATCCTCCATCTAGTGTAGGCCATAAATGGATAATCACTGCAAAAAATTACTTCACTAGATGGATAGAAGCAATTTCATTAAAAGAGGCAAATGAGAGTGTTGTCTTAAGTTTTTATGATGATATTGTTCATAGATTTGGCACTCCTGATTCCATCATCTCAAACAATGCATTGGCATTCACGGGCCTCAAAGTCTCAGAGTGGGCAGTCAAGAATGACATTTATCTGAATACTAGTTCAAATTATTACCCTCAAGGCAATGGCTTGGCAGAATCAATGAATAAGAACTTGATTAGGATAATCAAGAATACTCTGGAAGACAACTAGAGAGATTGGCATACTAAACTTATGTCTACCTTGTGGTTAGACATAATTACTCCAAAGAAGATCGTTGGTAATTCCCCTTATGTGCTCATATATGGCAAGGAGGCCAAGTTTTCTATCTCAGCTGAATTGCTAGCCCTGGACCTAGCCACTCAGTATGTCCTATTTGATGAAGGAGATCCCTTGTAGATTAGGTATGCTCAATTGATGAAATTGGAAGAAATCAGAGACAAATCAATGCAGGACATGGAATTCCATCAGATTCAGATAAAGAAGAGCTTTGATAAAAGAGCCAGGAACATGAATTTCAAAGTTGGGGATGTAGTTCTCAGATGGGATGAATTCATATCCAAGCCTGGCAGACATACCAAATTTGACTCATTTTGGGGTGGACCATTTGTTATAATAGAGTGCAAGGGATCCAATGCTTTCCAACTATCAAATCTTGAAGGAGTTCCCCTGCCTATCTCAGTGAATGGTTTCCACTTGAAGCCCTTCTTTGAGGTTGATCCCTCGCTGTAAATTCTTGTAAATATTTGTTTTTCTGCTTTCTTTCCCTATTTTCTAGGTTAGTTTCCTACTTTCCAAGAACTTCTTGTGCACAAGTTCTATCTCCTTATGAGAGTTTTGATTTTTGATGACCCCATGCCCAACGAATATGCCAAGGCCACTAGTTTTCCATGTCTATCAAGCTAACATCCAGTAGAAATCACCAAAATGTTACCCTAATTTTCATATGCATGCAAATTTGGCAAATATCTATCCCCAAGTCCCTATTTTAACCCTACCAAGCACTCTACAAATTTTCATGACTTTATCTATTTCCCTCTAGTCTCTCCAGTGGTTTCTAGGTCTTTGGCTAGGTGCAAAACCCTTAATAAAATTCATAAAACTAGTCATTGGCCCCTTAAAACCCTAAGAACCCTTTGGCCTATTATATTTTCATGTTACTTTATCAGCCACTTATAATTCCCTTTTAGCATGTGCACATTTTAAATCCTTCAGTTGGCAAATCTCTGATTCCCAGTGGTTAACCCCTTAACACTTTATGATTTGGCGAGCGATTACCTTTTCTGATGGTGGTCTCTGCTTAGCGGCTAGGACCAAGATTCTACATCTGACGGTTGTCACAAGATTGCATAGCCTCAAAATATTCCTTGCGATCTCATGATAGCCATCAATTTTCCCCTTTCTCAGCGCTTCAAGCTTTTATGGGTCCACTGCCACGGTGTCATACTTGGAGGCTTTTTATTGGTTGAGGGATGGTGACTTGTATTTTTGTCAGTAGGCCCAGGGATGTCAGAAGCTTGAAGATCTAAAGCTAGCATGTGTTCTCATGAAATGTGTCAAAGGTATGTGATTATAAGATAGTTGTTGATTCTCCTTGGTGACATAACTCTTCATGCCTAGCAGGTCCACTACTGCGTGTACACAAATGACAGCTTCTCATTCGTCCACATGGTAGTGATTCAGTGATGTGTCAATAGGACCAAGTTTCTAGCATTTTAAAAGGCTCTGACATCTGCAAAAGATCAATGGCTGGCACATGTCTGGAAGGAATCTTTCTGACACATGAAATCATGCGCCCATCGTTGATCTTACTTTATCTCCGGGCTTTGTCAGGTGGGTCCGCATTGTCAGATGGGTTGATGTGTGAAGCATTTGATTGGTTATTGTATATTGATGGGGACTTTTAGGTGGACCAATGTGTCAGTGGGGTCACGGTTTAATGAAAATCTACGGTGGGCATGTGATCTGAAAGAATATTTGAAGGGTATGAGATCTTACACCTACCGTTGGATTAGAATTTTGTCTTAAGTGGGTCTAATGTCAGGGAAGAGCTGAGGTGTTTGCTGATGAGGTGAATGAAGTGAATGAGGGTTTGATGTGTGGCAATTATGGGCCCAGGGTTAGTAAGCTCTCTGCAAATCAGTGACTAAAGGGGTTTCTCATGTTTGCTTGATTTAACCAAGGGTCAATGAAAGACTTAGTGATTCAGCTAAATGCCTTATTCGCTGAATCACTTAACCAGACTAGGGTAAAAAGATGGATTTTGTGAATAAAAAAAAGGGTCTTTAGTCACGTGGTCACCAAATGACTTAAAGGAGGAAGGGCTCAAGGTGGGTCCAAATATGTTGACATGTTGATTTTCTCGCTTCTCAATGGTCATTGACTTCCACGGTGGTGTTTGACTTGTCAAAGGGGTTCTAAGTTGTTTTCTCAGTCCATCATGGTTGTTCATCTACTGGGAAGGGTTTCCCATCAACAGTCACATTTTAAAATGACCAGGCTAGCTGTTAACATTTAAATTCAAATTTCCTGCGAAGGATTTGCTAGGGTTTTGTGTTCTTTTAGCCATGCACGATGTCAGTTAGCTTAGTAATTAAACTCTCAGGACATTTATGGTTGAGGGGGTGATGGAGTTGACTGTTGGCCGTTGTTGCGGGGTACTGTGTCACATTTTCATGCCAGGAGATGCTAGAGAGAGTTGGTGCCACCTTTTGAATGGTACTGTTGTCCAGGGAAATATAATCAAATTTGGAGCCTTCATGGCTTAGTGGAGTGGCAGGTAGGTAGATGAGTTCAGGTTGCTTGTTTGTAGGATGATTGTAAAGTACAAGGAGGGGCACTCAAAGACATATCTGATCGGCCATGATATTGCAAAAATGTATTAATTATTAGAATTGACAGAATGAGGGTTTTCCATTATTCTAATGTAAATTCTTTAACCCTAGTTAGTTAGGTTTTGACTCTGAATTGTGTGCCAGATAGGAGATGTATATATTGTATTTTTGGAGCTTTTGGGCTCAGAGTTCACATTTTGTAAAGAAGAAAGTCACTTTCTTGGAAAGCTATCCATGGTATTTTCTCCTGCTCTCTGGTTTTCCACATTATGTAGTCTTTCATTGATAATTCAGATATTGCAGAGGTATTTTGTGACAATTCATCATGTCCCTATGCTTCCTTGTTTGAACTATCTCTTATTGGATTGAAGTATATGATGTTTTCAGTGATATCTTAGGGTTCTTGATCGCCCTTGCTTTCTATAATTTTGTGTGTTATTGTGTTTGATTTGATTTAGATATTTTTGTGGGTATACTTCAGCCCCCCTAACATTCTTGTCTCACTCCTACACCGAGTTGTAGAAGTGGATGTATGCTTGCATGTCATAGGTTGTGTCTTATGTTCAGACCCTCCTATGAAACACTTATGCAAGCCTATTCAGTAAGTTGTGACCTACTAGACCTAAGCCCTTCATTGGTTTCATTCATCTATACTGAGATCCAAACCCTAATTTTGGTGTATCACCTACTAGGTAGTTTTCTTTCAAGTTTTTTCCCTTTCGAAGCATTCCTTCTATCCCTTTCCCTCAAAAGGTTTACATTTCATGTCTAGAAGAAAATTAAGGTAATTATCCAAGAGGAAATAGCCTAAAACCTAGAGGTCTCATCTTAGTTAGCATAGGTCCCACAACCTGTAGATGATTCCCATGTTATACTAGGTTATCAAGACTATGAGAGCTTGAGACAAGGGTGCAAACTTAGTGTATAACAGTAAGATCCCAAAGACCAAATTAGAGGAGATAAGGAAATCTCAAGAATAACTTATCTTAAAGGAATCTATAGACATAATCAATGAGTGTGACATGTAAAAGAAATGAGGCTGATGTTTTTCTTGAATATTTCCTAAGGTGGAGAGAGACGCCATAAAAGATAAGTGTTTAGTGTTGAAGATAAATCTAGAAAAGGAGATGTGAGATCATGGAGTTGTAGACACATGTTAGAGAAGATAATTCATGTTAAGGGTATAAATGTCTATTAAAGGATTACAGTTTCATCATAAAATTTAAGCTAAAGATCTAAATGAAATACATTGAATGGACAATGAGCTGTCATGACAAACTACATGGAAGCATTTGAAAGAAGTTGGGAATGGTTTAAAAAGATGATAAGAGTTCATAAGTACACACTAAGAGAGGGTATACAGAGAAATTTAAAATGATTGCACATCTAGAATGATAATGAAGAGTCTAATAGTTGAGGTGTAATACAAAGACCAAGATATGTAGAGTAAGAACGAAAGGAAAAAATAGGGCGAGGACTAGCAAAAAGAAATAACATGGGAAGAGTAATCTATAATGGAATGCCCCTACCTCTATTGGTTAGGCATTGAATGAGCCTACATGATGAGACTTCTATAGTTGGCCTTGAATGAACTTACTTAATGAACCAAGTCTACTATAAGCTAATGTTGATGATACTTATAGTGAGATCTAGTCAATTGGTTGAAATGCAATGAATGGTAATACATGTGACACTTGGTAGACTAGTTATACTTCAAGAATGACTAGATCAAGTGTATTGTAGGAGGAGTCTATTCAAATAAATCTCTATCCTTTAGAACTGGCTCTCAATTAATGGTAAAGGCTAGTTGGCGAGTTTGCCTATACTCCTTAAAAATACATAATACACATTTTAAACTCTTTATAAGAAACATTTTATTTTTTATTAAATAACTATTCTTAATATCATTGATTGCTAAATCTAGAAATTTTTTATAAAATTTGAGAACCTAAAATAGGTGATCGTTGTACCATTTGATATATAAAAGTTACTACTCTGAACTTGTGTAATGTTACGGGTTACTACTTTGAATTGGTTTAATCCTTGCTTCAGGGTTGAGATGTATGCGAATTGTATGAAAATTTGATAGAACACCTCATTGAAATGTAATCTCATGGATTTAAATGATGGCAAGGTAAGCACAAAATGAATTTGTAGAAAGGTTTTATATGTTTGAAGTAGTTTTTACACTAAATTTTATATCCTTTGATAGATTAAGAAATTACAGTTACTTAAATGGTAGTGTTGAGCAAAAAAAGGAACAAATATTTTGGGAAATACTGCTATAGACTAAGGAAAATGAAGCAGAGTAAGAAAGGACCTCGTATGTATAAGGGAAGAGTAAGAAATACTCAGAGGAGTCATCTTGTGGAATAAAATTATAGATGTATGGGACTTATTAGAAAGTAGTGAAACTAGTAGAAAATATGGGAAGCCGCAGAGGCATCACAGACATATGAAGGGTCACAAGGGGTTGAGAGAGACTAAGAAGGAATGACCAATAAGTGACTGCACTGTTTGATACAACATATCTTAGCTCTTAATAGCATAGATAGCATCTGGTGTAATATTAATACTGCTAGAAAAATTGGACACTAGAAATAGGTAATAGTATTTTTTATCTTATAATCTAAGTTAACTAACCTATAATCAATAATTTTCTTGTTTGATTATATTTTCAATTGATCCCATTTATTAAAGACCTAGTGCCACCTCCTCAAAACTTAGGTGAGAATGTCAAACTCCCTCAATTTTTGTTTCAATTCCCCTCTCTTCTTAGGTTGTCAATCCTAGGATAATTTTTTACCTTCTCAAACTTAGTTGAGAATGTGAAATCCACCTCTCACTTTTTTGCAATTCTCTTCTATTCTTAAGTTTTCTTACCTGGGATAATTCAAGCAAGTCAGGCTTTCATGGCCCCTCTAGGTTCACCTTATGTTGTAGTAGGGGGTAGCTTGGTTCTCATCTTTTCTTTCAATGTTTCTATCCTAAGGAAGTCTATCAATATTAGTGGGGTGTTTGGGGTCAATGTTTCTGACATGCCTATTCTTTGTTTGAGTTTTTGGATTTTTGGGGTAAAGCCCCTATTCAAAATTGTTTTCTTTAGGTTGCTTGGGCTCTTGGTCCTTCTTTTATCATTTGGCATGTTTGGTTGGAGAGGAATCATGGGATTTTTTAGGATGATAGGATGGGTGGTTTACACTTTGGTAAAAAATTATTCATTCTCTTCATGAGAGTGTGTTGGCTAACTATGATTTGAATAGTCGTGTGGATCTTGGGGATGTTTCTATTTGTAATTGTCTTAGTTTTCCTCTTCAAGGGGGTGCTCAAGTGTATATGTTGGTCATGGTAGTAGTACTAAATGTAGACATCCTTTGTAGAGAGTTAATCAGGACAGTCATTAGACACCCCTCCTCCTAGAGTCTTAAAAATTAACACTAATGGAGCATCTCATAGGAACCTTGAACACGTTGGCATTCATTTAGTGGGTTAGGATACTTCTAGTGATGTCTAAGTTTTTTGTTTTTATAAGTAGTTTTATACTAAAATTTTTATGTAGGCCCTTTCCCTTTTGTGTGTTGTTGAGCACTATTGTGCTCTTGGCTCACACAAGATTGTTTGTGAGTCCAAATCCCAAGTGGTGGTGACTTTTTAAAGTAGGCAAGTGCTTGGGGAGGATAGTTGGAATTTAGCTCTAGTTATCAGACAAATTCTCTAATTATGTAGGTCCTCATAATTTGTTACCTTTTGACACATTCCTAGGGGTGGAATGGTATTGCTAATTGCTTGCCCAAATGGGCTTCAAATCAAATGGAGGATTGGAATATAGTTCATAAGGGTAAATTGCCTCCTGATATGTCTTGTATGTTAGATCATATAGTTGATACTGACCCAGTTCTCTAGTGCTCTCTTAGCTAAAACTTTTCTTGTCTTGTATTTCTTCTATGTTTGAATAAATTTTTACCCCTCTTTTATTTCAAGATTTTAAAAATATTCCAAAAAAGTTAACTAAATACCTTATATAATTCATCTTTTAAGTTTTATGTTGACATATATTCGTCCATAGAATTTATTCAATTTTATCATCAATCTCTATTTTTTCATAAAACTTGTACGATAAAATCTAGATAAAAAATCATCGAGATTCTTGGCATAATAAAATCTGAAATGTAAGTTTTACTTTTAATTTAAATAGGTATTCATTTCTATCTCCTCTCTATCATGATTCCAACTTAAAGCATAAGGTGTTTTGCCCATTTCAATGTAGAAATTCATATAAATAAGTGAAAATATATATCTTGTAACAAAAGGCACTTCCTTTTCAAATGTTGACCCACCATTGTAGAACATATCTTTTACCATTAGACAATAAATACTACCTATTTATTTTTTAATAAGAAAGATAATCAATTTAAGTAGCATTACAATGGTAACATTACAATGCGATTTCAAAAAATGTGAACAAATGAAAAAATATGTATATAAAATATATATCAAAACAATAAGAAAGATGGGCAACTACAAATATCCAATGTGCGTTTGTAATGACAATTTAAAGATTGATCCTTCTAGATATTCTTTAGTACCCTTTCTATACCATGCTAAATACAAATCATTCTTTGTAATAATTTTTGAAACAAAATGTGAGTCAAGTAGAAGAAGCAGTATAAAAAAACTAGTTGAAATTATGTTTTTGATATAAATTACAAAACTAAAACTGATAAAATGTTGAATTTGGGATAAAATGAATGCAGGGACATGGGTATAGAAATAAGAGTGAACAAAATTAAAAGGCAATCAAACTCATTTTGTAGATTTAAAACTATGAATATGGTAGCACCATTTGTTATTATGGAGAATCTATTTTTTATTTTTTATTTTTAAACATTAATATGTTAGAAATGAAATGCTAGTAACAAATTAAAAAAAAACTAAAATAAACCCTCTCTATATTCACATTTGGCTTCTAGACATTCTAAAGGACCCACCTATAAAAAATTTCATTTGGTGGTATATGGTGGGATGAAAGTAAAAATATTATTTCTGAGACTAGTTTCCATGATCAATAATCATTCTTTTAAGATGTGATGTTTAAATTTAAATAGAAACAAAGAAGAAAAAACACACAATAAACACAATATTTATAGTGATTCAACAATTGTCTACATCCACTCTCAAGTAGGGAACTCTTATTTTAATCCAATCTATAATACACATAATACATAGACTACACCAAATAATTTATACAAATCTCTTCAAATACAAAGAGATGAGGGAAAACAAATGATCATGTGGTTTTTGGGCTTCATATCCCAACAATCCCTAGACTATGAAGTCCAACCTACACAATGATGCACTTTGGGAACCCCTGCTTCCTATTTTGAATCTTAGAGAACAACTAAGCCTTGAGAAGATCTCAAAATTACTAGAATTTTTTCCAACACAATTCGAATGAGTCTTCTCCAAGTTAGAACAAAATAAAAAATAATCTTCTCCTCCTACTTTACCATACACTAATTCACTATGACCAAGAACACAACTTTTATAGACCTACAAAAGGCATTTGTTATGCATCCACATTCACGTAATACACTCCTACATGTAGAAAACCCTTAAATAGATCCTCAACACACTCAATTCCTTACATGTTCCCCTTCTTTATCTTTTATTATGGTTTTGATTGCAGGAAAAAATAGGTTTTGAGGGGACCCGAAACCCATTACAAGTCAAACAAGAAAGATTGTAGCATTAAGTTATATGAAAAGAAACAGGACTGGAAACCAGTCCGCCAGACCCAAAACCAACATGACAAGACAAAAAAACTAGAAAATGGATACCCCACCCAGTAGCCGATAAGCCCTAAAAACTAGGAAAGCACAAAAATAGAGGAACCAAAGAGACTAAGAAAACTCCAGGCAAGTTCCCTTAGCTTCTTTCTTTGCCTCCAAAATAGTTTTGATGGCCGCATTAAAATAAGAAATCTTGAGGATCCTATCCTGGATTTTCTTCCTTTTGGAAGACCAAGTACGAGTGCTTGGACTAGTGTCTTTCGAATCCTCATCCTCGTCGAGCATCTTGGTAGGAGATCTAGCATCCAGCTCCGCCTTGATTGTCTTGAAACACTCCATCACTGACCCCATGAACAGGTTATTGTCTAACATGTGCTTCTTCAGAGTGTTCTCCAGGTTATCAATTTTGACCTACATTTCCTGCATATTGTTCTCACCCTTGTTGACCTTCTTGCCATCCCTCCCCTCCAAACTAGAAACCAAAATCCCCTCCAAAATATCAACCTTGGCCGAAAGAGAGTGGAGTTTCAAGTTGAGGTTTTTGATTTCATGGAAGACCCATTTCATCAGGCGGAAGGAGTACATAGACATTGCCTTAGCAGTCTTGAGGACACTGAAAGGGGGGTCTATCTTATCATCCATGTCTTCTCTCAGAAGTTGAATATTCGGCTCTTGCATGTCCACTATTTTGACAAAGGGGATATTCTGTGAGGAAGAGGGAAGATTCTCATTCTCAACAGGAATAGGGGAATTTTTATCCTCCAACTTCTCAGACCACACCTTCATCACTATTTCCAATTGAGGGGAAATAGGAACATCATGTTCCTCAGAGCTATTGTAATTAACTAGAATAGGAACCGTCTGGCCTCCCACATCCTCATCTTTGTTCACATCCTCATCCTTAACACTAGTAACTGGTTCATTCCCAATATCCATGGCTTCGACAGAAACCTCATCCTTGTTCTCATTATCACCATAAATGCTGACTGAAGTTGACAATGACTCTTTACT
Organism: Chamaecyparis obtusa; assembly: GCA_027943335.1. NCBI lineage: Eukaryota > Viridiplantae > Streptophyta > Pinopsida > Cupressales > Cupressaceae > Chamaecyparis > Chamaecyparis obtusa. The sequence goes on from BSBK01012628.1 coordinate 117,645, forward strand.
TTCCTCTTCAGATGAATTGACCGTGGTTGCATAGCCCTCAACACTTTCACCAGAAAAATCAGTATCCATGCCATCCTTTTTTTCCAATTTCACATTTTTAGCTGCAGACTTCTCCTCTTTGCATTCCCCTTCCCTAATACGTTTTGCTAAAGCCTTGGTAGAGCTAGAGGCTCTAGGTGAGAAGATAATAGGGATACTAATGGCCATTTTCTTAATATTCTCTACAATTAGGAGAATGAGGCCCTCATGCAGGATGGGCTTGTTCCCTTTCTTCCTATGGTCAATTATACTGAGACAAAGGGACTACAGAAGAAACAATGATAAATATTTAAATGCCTCTTTGACTATGAGAGACAAAGAGAGCTCATTGAATAATAGATTCACCTTGTTCATCATCTGATTCAGGGTTTGATTCACACTCAGAGAATTCCATGTTTTCCCCTTCCTCTGATTACCCATGTCCCTTGCAATTTTTGTAATGTTTAAGACATAGTATCCATTTTCCATGATGTTCCCTTCATGTTTACCAATCACTAGAGGATCTACTTCATCTTACAAAAGACCAACATTTTCCATGAGCAACAAATCAAGGTCAAGTAAGCCATAATGCCAAACTTCTTGGTTTACATTATCAAGGTGTTTTGTTTTTTAAATTTGGATGATTGATTCAGGCTATAAACCTTGTCGAAAGGGCTATAACTAATTGGATCCCATATTGTTTGTAAGGCATACAACAACCTACATATATTCCTTTACTAAATCACATATTTTCTTATCCTCGACTTCTTTCCTCTTTACCTCTTTATCAAGAATAGAACATGCTAGAATTCCAAACCTTTCACCCTTAGCCTTCCTCTTTTTCTCCTCTTCTACACTAGATGAGATGGTCACGACATTATCAGATGAAATTCCACCGAATTATGAAACTCCTGCCTTTTGCATCTCATCCTTGAACATTTTCAACGAAACCCCAAAGTGTTGTACTCTCTTTTTCTTCTTTCCCAAATTAGAACCAAGCTCCACAATGGGGTCAACCAATGCTTAGAAATCTTTAACTATAGAAGAAAATTTAAGATGTTCTTCATGTTCTCCAGGCTGGGCCACATTATCTTGTACTGTAAAAGGTTGGGTTTCCTAACCCTCTTCTTGGTCGATACACAGGAATTTCCTTTCAGCCTCTACAAATACTGTGTGCCTTGTCTCCTATTTGCAAATTGCATCCCCCTCAACTTGAGAGGAAAGCTCTAGAGAAGATTTAAATTGGGTCTCTAATGACATATTCTCTTAACCTTCTTCATTCTTAGAAGTAAAATTCATCTCTGTCTTTTGTATGGGGACAATAAGCCTAAAACTCGTCTCATGAGGCTATCTCTTCTTATCAATATATGTCATAACAACATCAATATTGGGGAAAGAAATAAACTAAATATCCTCCTCTTGTTTAGATTCTCCTCATTTTTCTAGCCATCCCACCAACATACATGATGTTTCTTTTCAACTTTCATATACACAATATCACTTTCTAAATTGCCAAGAAATTTTTCGATGACAGAATCAACTTCATCTTCTTCCATCTCCGTTCAACCTCACCAAGATCCAATACCAATTGTAACTTTAAAATAGAAAACAAAATACAACAGCCACAATATTTATATTGGTTCAACAATTGCTGACATCCACTCTCAAGAAGGGAATTCTTATATTAATCCAATCTACAATACACATCATACATAGACTGCATCCAATCATTTATACAAAGCTCTTCAAATATAGATAGATGATAGAAAAAAATGGTCATTTGACCATTAGGCTTCAAATCCCAACATGATGAATAATATATTAATAGGCAACTAATTATTTTCTGCAATATCAGTATAGAGAAGCAAACACTGAAGGGCGACAATGTTAATATTCATTTGAAATCATTAAGGTGTGCACATAATATATTGACTATTTTAGAAACTATTGTTCCTTTAAATTGGGTGCTTAGTTATTTGGTTGGACAACATATAATATTGGTATGTTCTATAGTGGGGCCAATTCGTATTGTCCAAAATAACAAGTGTCATCATATTAAAGAATTTAGAGCATCACATTAATACCCTACTAAAGTGCATTACATTTTAATTCTTTGTATTTTAATTCTAACAAGTGTGTGTTTTTTATATGTCATCACAAAGACAAGAACTATTTGAAGGAGATGCTTGTAACGCTTTTTATTCATGAATGAATTCTTTGCCAACCATGCAACCTTCAATTTTTTCGTAAAATGTTTTTTATGTTACAGAGGTTGTAGATTCTATTATCAATCACCTCTGAACAAAATTACAATCAAAATGATAAAACTTAGGCCAACACACTTACTAAAAACAATAGATACTTCTTAAATTATTGAAGTGGCAATCTATTTTCTAAGTGTGAAAACTACAATCCGATTTTCTGCTACCTTTAAACAACATACACTAAGAAACAAATTAAGTCTAAAAAAACAAGTCAACTTTGACTATTTAACACTTTTAGCCTAAAAAACAGCCCTTACTGTATTTTTAAACAATTTGCGAAATTTCTAGGTGGGTTAATCACAAAATAAAACCGTTTCGTTCTCGTTCTCAGAGTGGCTACTTGAAATCGTTTCTGGATCCTCAATTGTCTCCGTACGATTTTTCCCACCGCATGCCACTAACACCTCCAACACTCTTTTCATCGAAGGCCGCTGCTTTGGCTCTCGGTTAGTGCAAACCAATCCCAAATGTAAGACGCGCATCATTTGTTCTATGCAATTATCTTCCACCGCGCGCTCGTCCAGCACTGCCATCTCTTCCCCGCCCATCAAGATTCTGTTGCCTATCCAACCTACGATGTCCACGCCCTCTCCATACTCCACCTCATCCGTAGCTTTCATCCCACTCACCAGCTCTAATAATACAACTCCAAAGCTGTATACATCAGTCTTCTCGTTCAGCTTTAGCCTATTCGCATATTCTACAACCACATATGCAAAAGAAAATTAGAAAGAAATGATACAATATTTGCGAGAAAACTAGATTATACAAGAACGAGTGAGTTTTCCTACCTGGGGCAATATATCCGTGCGACCCTACATAACTAGACACCGTATAGTCTTCGCCCAAACTATCAAGCACTCTCGATACGCCAAAATCTGCAATTTTAGCCCTGAAATCTCCGTCCACCAAGATGTTGCTGGATTTCACATCTCTGTGCAATATTGGAGGGGAGCAATCATGATGAATATAACTAAGCCCTTGAGCGGCGCCAAGAGCGATCTGATAACGGGTCCGCCATGGAAGATCCACTTGTGGTCCTCGATTTCCGTGCAGAAGGTCGAACAAGCTGCCGTTGGGCATGAACTCGTATACCAACAGTTTGAAATCAGACTCTTCGCTTGAAATGCAACACAGAAGCTTCAAGATGTTGGTGTGTCGGATGAGTCCCAATGTATCAACCTCAACTTGTCCCATTTTATTTCCTTCCTGGTCACGTTTTCTTTTGAATTTTCCTCCCGAGCTGCTGATCTTCTTTACGGCTACAGCTTGCCCGTTCTGCAGAATAACCCTGTAAACTATTCCAGCACCTCCGAATCCAATCACGTTGATCTCCTTCAAATTGCGCAGGATGTACATCTCATCCACTTCTGTCGACTGAAATGGCGTCATCTTCCACGATGGCTCGTCAATTGGTTTCCTGGGATACGAGCGACGGAGATAAATGCAGGCCAAGGTCAGGAATACTACAAGTAAAGGTGGCAACAGAATAATTGCCAAAGTCTGAGGCAGCATCTTATGTGTAGAGGGACACGAACGTAGCATCAGATTCCTTCCTCCGCATAGCATCGGGTTACCCAGAAAGCTCTCCTTGTAAGCGGGATTGTCTAAGGCATCAGGAATGCGTCCAGACAAGTGATTATTGGATACATTGAAAACATGCAGTATCAATAGCCCCAACTCGGGAGGAACCCCTCCAGAAAGAAAATTATTAGACATATCAAAAATATTCATCTCGCTCAAATGCGAAGCTGGGACTTCAGGGACTTTGCCTGTAAGTCGATTATGACTCAAATTGAGCTCATTCAGCTTCCTGAGAGACATTATTTCCTTGGGAATTTCATCAGACAGAAAATTATGGTCAAGATGAAGAATATTTACCAAACTTAGGCGCCCGAGTTCGTGGGGAATTGGTCCTGATAGCCGGTTGTTGCTTGCTTCAAATACTAGAATATTTGACAATTCTCCAAGTTCTACAGGGATTCTTCCTTCTAACCGATTGTTGCTTATCTTCAATCGTGTCAAATCTTTCGCTTGGCCAATATCAGCTGAAATCTTGCCTTCAAACTTATTGTTGTACAAAAACAATCCCTTCAGATTCACAGCACCCCATAGCCCCGGAGGAATCTCGCCGCTCAGCTGGTTGTTGTCGATGTACACATGCTCTAGAGAACTGCAGTTTTGAAAGGACGAAGGCAGAGAACCGTTGAAATTGCTCGCAGAAGTAAAGAATTTAAGCAACTGTCGTCCCATGCACAGATTCTTTGGCAGAGGGCCTTCCAATTCGGTCTCCGTCAGATCAACTTCTCTCAGATTGGAGTACGTACCCAAATTCTGGGGTAACCAGCCATTGAACTTGTTGTTGTACAGATCCAGGAAACTCAAGTACCGTAGTTTCCCGAGCTGAGCTGGTATCTTCCCAGTAAGCTGATTGAAACACAGCCGAAGAGCAAACAGATTTGTGAGATTCGCAATTGCATCAGGAATTTCGCCGTGAAGCGGATTGTGACACAGATTCAAATCGGATAAGCTCGTCAGTCGGTCAATGTCGGCTGGAATTCGTCCAGACAACTTGTTGGCATGGAGATACAGCACTCCCAAATTTGAGAGCGCCATTAAACTGTTCGGAATATGGCCCGACAGAAGATTACCTGACAAATCCATTCCCTCCATCAGCGTTAAATTGCCCAAGGAAGTCGGGATATCTCCCCAGAGATTATTGTGCCACAAATCCAATGACTTCAGCTGTGTTAAATTGCCGAGGAACGTCGGGATAACGCCCGAGAGATGATTCTGCGAAATGTCCAGGTCCTCCAACTTCGTTAAATTGCCCAACAAAGTCGGGATTTCTCCTTCAAGGCCGCAGTTATATAGCCATAACTGCTGCAGTTGCTTTAAATTGCCAAGCTCTCTCGGTATAACACCAGGACGCAGAGGATTACTGCCAATCGTGAAGTTCTTCAGAGACTCCAAATTCCCCACAAACAAAGGGAATGTCCCACCCAAACTATTTTCGTTGAAGAAGAGAGCTTCCATCTTCGTCAGCGTTCCGAAGGCTGGAGGAATGGAGCCACTGAAAGCATTATATGACAAATTCAGGACTCTCAACTCACTCAATTCGGAGATATGACTGGGCAGCGTTCCAGCGAACTGGTTGCTCGATAAATCGAGCTTTTGCAAGCGCTTGCAAAGCAGGAGGGAACGTGGGAAGGGACCGCTGAAAGCATTGGCTTGGAGAGTTAAATCAGTGAGATTGGGAAGGCTGCATATAGCAGAAGTCAAGTTGCCAGAAATCAACTCGCCCGTGAGATCAACAGCCGTCACGGTGTTGAATGCATCACAAGAGATTCCTTTCCAAGCGCATGGATTTGGATGAGACTCATTCCAATTCATTAGAGCATTACTGGTGTCCCTCCAATCACCCTTCTTGATTTTGAGCAAAACTTCGCCATCATGCGAAAGGGAAGCGCAATGGATGAACAAAAGTAAGTTGATAATTAGTGAAAACAAGCCGAGAGCAGGGCGGAGCATGATTGCTGCGGTATGTCTCGTGAAATTAAATTACGATGAGAAAGAAGCTTGCTGTGTGGAAATCAAGGCGAAGCTCTTTCACATTTAAAGGATTGGTAATAAAGCATTTCATCAAGGAGTGTACAGAGCTTCAAGCTATTCAGTAGAGTTGATAATGACTTAAAGATTGACAGTTTGAATAATTTTTTCTACATTGTAGAAATTTCAACTCAGTATTATTTGGATAACTACAGCATAAAACCTATCATTAATTTGGTGTCTCTTAGTCTTTTCAAGAAGAGTTAAAAGAAATTTCAAAATCCATTAATTTGGTGTCTCTTAGTCTTTAACATCGTGAACATCATTAAAATTACTCTCTTCATTCATTCTGACGTCAGCGATGATGCAATCTTGGTAGAAAGCAGAACTTAGAATTTTGTGGACCAGAAAGTTTTTAAACTTTCTCACGGATATTCGAAGCAATTTCGTCGTGCGCGCATGGTAATCCGGATTTCTTTTTTGATGTTACATAGTATAGAAATATCAGGAAAGATGCCAAAACGTGAATGGGCCCCGTAACGCATTCAGTTGTCTTGACTTAAAAAGTAGTCCAGGTCTTTCCTCCTGTCGGGAGAAAATCTATGTAAATCCATTCAGTCGTCTTGACTTAAAAAGTAGTCAAGGTCTTTCCTCCTGTTGGGAGAAAATCTATGTAAGTTCATCAGCGAGGGACAATTAATATCAATTCAGAACCATATCCCATGTTGGGGAATGATGACCCACAATAAAAGCGAAATGGGTATGCAGGAGCCAAATTGCATCGGTTTGTATTTATAAAATAAATAAAAAATCACAAACTGATTGTATTGCAGTTTTAAATTTAATTAATAAATGTAAACAAAATGTCAAATGAAGTGCAATTTGGCTGCTGCATAGACAGTGCCCAATAAAAGTATCATGAGCTTCAAGATCCTAATTAATTTATTTTGAATATTTTTTAAATTAAGGTCTTTATTATTAAAGAGGATAAAGTTTTATATTTTATAATTTAATAATAGAGCTAGATTGATTTTCAACATATTATCTGTACTTGTTATTAGGTTAGTGATATTGCAACAATCTATGTATTTGTTGTTAAAAGTGAGGATTAAAATTATTTGTGTATATGAATTATAATTTAGTATATTTTATATTTAGTTATAAATTTCATATTTTCTACAGCATAAATGTAATATTTTTAATTTTATAAATTGTAAAAATTATTTTTTAATCATATAATTATTTTTTATGCACGAAATTTTAAGAATTTAAAACATGAACACTTTTTTTGCTTCATTCATATTGCAAAAATTTCGCTAGGGTTCACATGCGTACAAAAACTAGAAAGAAGCATAGCAGTATGGACAATACATGTTAAATCTAGAGGCACAATTGTAATGAAAATTTAATGCACCAAACTAGGCCTTCAATGTGCATTCCATTCAAACTTTGTACGAAACAAGAAACTTGATTCACATTGTAAAATAGACTTGACATTTTGGCAGTGGATTAAGATAAAAGAGTCTATAGAATAATTGAGAATATAAATATACTATTATGCGATTCAACGTTTCACATGTACATGATGCAACACTTTTAAAGCATTAACATGTGATCAAATTTCAATATTCATTTGAATGTTTCAAGCTCCTTTAAATGTTTATTTGGGTCTATCATTTTTTTCTTTCCAATGTTTCATTAGGGTTTTCATTAATATTTTTGATTTGGTGTAAATTATATATTAAAAACTTTTGAAATGAAAAATATATTATACGAACTAGTTTTAGTTCACAAGTGTCTTTTTTTTCTTTACAAAATATTATAATTTTATCGAGCAGAGCTAGTAGGACTAAATAGAGTTGAAGAAGATAACACTAGGCTAAATAATAGGCAATATCATAGAGAAGAATTAGACTTCCAAGTTTGTAGGAAGATGTCTTAGAAAAGTCATTGTTGGCAAGAAAACAAGCTTGAAACTATGTCCCTATAAGAATGGGTCCAACATCCTTTCCAAACAACATTTCAATCTCATGCACAAGCCTTGGGAAAATGAATTTTTATATAATATACTGATATTTCACAAAGATTGGTTTGTCCCTCAAGGTGGAAAAATGGTAAGAAGAAGATATAGGAGGAGATCCCTTACGAGTCATCAACATTGGACACATCAAAGGAGAAGATCCGAGAGAAGACCCTTGGAATCCTCCAAAAAGAAACATGTGGGTTATAAATGCTTAGATTTCTCAGTCAAGAGAACCACAAATGAAAATATATTAGGAAACTAAAGTTATAAATAATGGTTTAGGAATTAATTTATCAAAATAATCCCTACAATCTCAAATTTAGGACCTTCTACTATGAGCTCTTACATGTAAGTTATGAAATCTTTCTCTTGATTAAATATTATTGTTTAAATGGGTAGATGAAATTTGGATTGGATTCAATGAATTTTTCTTTATCAATTAAGGTCAAAGATTTTTTGTTCCTATGCCTTCTACAAAATAAATGAGAGATTCGGTATTTCAAATAAAAATTTTCTTTTACAATATCTCAAGCGTACATATTACTCAAACACAAATCCCTTCTTTCCAACATCTCCTACATATAATATTTCTCTTTTTCTAGAAAGCAATCTTTAGATATCATTCCATAAATAAGGTTGAAATAGAATTTGTGCTTTGTATTCCTAATAGATTCTAAAAATAATAATCAAGACAATAAATTCATTTCTAATCAAGATAATAGTTGCTGGAAAATATGTCTAATTCTAATGCCTAATCCTACTAGGATCCTTCTTGAGGCACTTCCTTTTTTGTCCCAAAATATGACTTGGAAAATGGAGGTATAACTTTGTATCATCAATCTCTTAGACTTATTAAGGGATAATAAAATAATATCAATGTTCAATTATAGTATGGGGGAAGTATTATTGTGGTATTGTTGATAAAAGCCACGGTTTATCATAAAAATGTTCATTACAAATATCAATGATATAAAAAGGCTTCAAATGTAGGTTAAGGAGTCACAAGTTTGGTATAAGAGTCATTTGGAAATCAAGTGATGCCCTCAAACATTAAGATTTCTTTTAATGGTAAACATGCAAAACAATTAGATATGAACTTGTTCTCCATTCCAAGACTATACAGTAGACATCAAATAATAAAAGTGAATAGAATCAATTTTTGTTGAGTAAGGGCTTGTATTAATTGTAACATATGATGTTTGTGTCTCTTATAAACTAGTTCTCATTTCCTTTTAAATAGGAATGCATTTTAACCTTACAAAATCTCAAATCCTGACTTCCTTTTCTGCACTAGGACTTCAAGGAAATAAATAATCGATATAACCAATACATAGTGTCATTCATCAACCCAATTTTATAAACCTAACTTTCAACTTAGATGAACATCATGTCACTTATTAATTAAACTTTCAACTTAGATGAATAGATATGTTTGTCCTATTTCTATTTCCATACCATCGTTGATAAGAAAGCATAAATTCAGTTAATCCCTATCAATCAACATTTTTATAGATATCATCCTATTTGACATCTCATCCTAGTTCACATCAATAAAACATAATTACAATACCCTTTTAAATGGTAGAGAATTGTTTCATCTAGCATGGTGATCAATGTACATAATTGGTATTTCTTATCTAGATTGATGATCCTTCTTTACGGTAAATTTGTGCATGACCATAATTTGAATAGTTAAATGGTTTGGCTTTATGGGATTTATAACCTTCCTAGATCCTTTTGTGTTTCTATTGATTGATTATTAGATTCATTATCAAGTTTACTTCTTGTGAGGTCTCTATCTTCATTTATTTGTGATGGACTAGTGATCTATTGAGATCAACCCATATACTATATTGGTTGGTGGTTATTTTACAACAACATGCCCATTTTGTTCTAGGAAGGGGTATTTTTTACCTATCATGATGTACTTTACATGAGAGTGGTATGCGCGAACCTATGTCATAGTAGAGGACAACTAACATGTTTCGGCCAAGGTAGGTTTTGATCAGAACATATTCGGCCGAATAGTGTCTGACTGAAAACAAGTGGCACCATGGTTTCGGCAGGAACTAGTTCGGGTGAACCATTTTAGGCCAAACTAGGTTTCAGCGGAAATAAGGACAGCCTATATATTCTGCCCATAGGCTCTAAGAACCTCATTTCATCCGTAGCATTTTTGTAGAGACAAAGGAGCTCTTGAGACTTTCGACCAGACTAGGTAGGTTTTTTTTGGGTTTTTTTTATAAAAAAATTAATATTTGTTTATTACATATGTACGTATATTAATTAATTTTATGATTATTATGATAATCTGTACTTATGTTAGATTGTTAAAGTTAATTAATATGTTTTATTTAACATAGTTATCATTAGTTAACCATAGTTGAAATCTATTTGACTTAGTTAATCTTAGTTAACCTTAGTTAACTTAGTTAAATTTTGTTAATATAGTTAGCTTTTAGCTATCTTATTGAAATTTAGTTAATGTAGTTAACCATAATTCAAACCTATAGAAAATTAATTTTAAACTTAGTTAGTTTCATATTTCAAACTTAGTTAACTTAGTCAAACTTAGATAGCCTAGTTAACCATACCTAAACAAACATAGTTAGCCTAGTTAACTTAGTCAAACTTAGTTAACCTAATCAACCTTGATCTACTTCAAACCTCCTTAGCTTAGTTAACATAGTGAAATTTAGTTAACCTAGTTAGTTCTATACTTCAAACCTAATTAATCTAGAATAAAATTTTAATCATGTACATGTTTATGTTTAATTTATGTGAGTTACATAGAAATTTGATTTGTGTACATGTACACACACATGTACATATATAAATTTAAGCTCAAATTATAAATTTATCATTCAGTTTTTTGTCATGTTTAGATTATATCTTTAGTTCATATTTAATATTTAAATATTAATGTAAAATGTTTAACAAGTTCACTTTGACTTATTTGAAATATTATAAATTTATTCGGTCCATATAATTTATGTTACATGTAAAAACATCCCTAGATACATATTTCAGATATAACTAGCCATAATTGAAATCTAGTTGACTTAGTCTTAACCGTAGTTAACCTTAACTTTTTAATTTAGTCAAATTTATCAAACTAACCTAGTTAACCTTAGATTTAGAGATATTATTAAAATTTATTTAGTTCGTAGTTAACCATGTGTAATTCAAACCTATTCAAAATTACTTAAATAACCAAGTAGTTAAAGTTTGATATATTTCAAACACAGTTTTAAAACTTAGTCAAACCTAGATTTAACCTAGTTAACCATACTTTCAACCAAACATAACTTTAACCTAGTCAACCTAGTTAACCTAAATTCTTGAAATTTGTTAACAAAAAAGACCTAATGAAAATTAGTTAGTTACCTAGACTAGTTAGTTTCATTCTTCAAACCTAGTTAATCTAGAATAACTTTAACCAAAACATCTACATTTATGAACTTTATTTATATATGTTTTCAAAACTTGTAAAAATTTGTGATTTACATGTATATGTACACATGTGTATTTAAATATGCTTGAATTATAAATATATCATTCAACTTTTTGTGATGTTGAACTAGATTAAATCTGTACATAAATTTTAATTTGAAGTTAATTTGTAAAATGTAACAAGTTTACTTTCAATAATTTCAAACATTATATGTTTAATTAAATTCCCATGTATACATATAAAATGAACTATGTATTAAAAAAAATCACTATACATACATGTAGTTTAGGTGCAGTTAACCATACTTCAAACCTAGAACTAACCAGGTAACTCTTAGTTCCTAGTTTTAACAAACTAGTCAACAAATAGTCATTTACTTAGAAATAACCTAGAGTTAAGCTCCACATGTACTTCAAACCTAGAGTTAACACCTACATAGATAGTCTTGAATATAATGAACCATATGCATACTTCATATATCATTCATTTTTTTGTCATGTTGAACTTTTAAATTATATGTACATGTATTCTTATTGCATTGAACCTATATATAGTTAAATTACAAATTCTCTAGATGATCATAACATGTGTACATGCGCGTTCTTTAAAAATTACATTTTTAAAAAAAATTATATTGTACATATATTTGTATGCATGTCTAGAGATTTATATACATATCCATGTCTACATAGTTTTGTGCATATACATTTTCTCTATATATCATACATGGCATGTCATTCTGGGGTAGCATTTACATCATCGGGAGATGCTAGTGTTCAGGGGGTGGTAGTTCTTGCTCTACACATAGGTCTACCTCTTCTAGAGAGTTGAAGATAATTTGTTTTCATATACTATTGCTAGATTGACTTGTTCAATCAAGGTTCTCGATCGTACTATTGAGACATCCACCACCCTCCCTAATAGGGATAGGGTGAATAGTATTAGAGAGGAGTTGGTTCATATGATTTAGATAGTTGAATCATACAACCCTTATGATATCATCAATATTTATACTTTTTATAGGTCTATGTCTCATAGTGTTACTAGCTTTGTGAAGTATAGATAGTTTGACTCTGAGGTCTCCACCGCTATGGTGAAGACTATCTTTCATCATTATAGAAGTAGGGCTCAAGTCAGAGGCTACATGGTTACCAGGTGTACAGATGACCTTGTTGCACCTTTTATATATCCTCACTCATTGGATTCTCATCATAGGTATTATATTTCTGCAAATAATTGTTTGTAGAATTCTATTTGAATCATGAGGTCGATTACATAGATTTTCTAGGTTATGCTGGATAGGGTAGGGGATATCTATTAGACAGATTTTGGCCATTTCATGCCCCTTCACCTTCTAATAAGTGGGAAAAGGTGGGTCGGAACCTTTTGGTTATGCCAAAAGGTTTGGAAATGACAGTTGTAGGACAAAGTGTACCAGATGACACTAGGAGGAATATGTATTCTAGTATCACAAGTATCAAGAAACCGGTTCATGAGATATCATTTGACCACTGCAGGAGATACACGTTATATTCTTGTACTACCATTCCTACACCTACATCCTCCAACATAGATGATTCATACCAAATAGTAGACATACCATCTCCCCTTGAGGTTTCTACTTTATCAGATATTGATGCTTTGTGTTGTATGGGTGCATGTTTATCTAGTAATCTACTTTCTGCATATCAAGATTTATAGATACTCCTGAGGATTCCTCTGAGTGGGATCTCAACACATGTCGACCACATTCTTTTGTAAGATTCTACCAGATCAGGTGCCTAGGCTGTATAGAGAGATGAGGATATTCTTACACCATCTACTACTCCTCAAAAGACTACAGTTAGCGATGATACACCTCCCCCTACACATGATCCTCTTTCATCACATTGAATTTTCACTACATTGCTTATAGATGATCAGATTAATCCTTCACATGTGTCATTACATCATTCATACTTGAGCAATATCGGGCGATCATTATGTACTTCTACGATATACATGTTTATTTTAATTTTTATTATTTATAAATTTAAACCTAATCACACATGTTTGTGCATCTAATTGAGTACATATATTTTTTATAAAATTTTGAATTAAATGATTAATATTTATAAATTTGTACTTGCTCTAGGGTTTTACTGATATTATGTTAGGTTATGGAGATTTACAGAAACCTAGTGATCCCATAGAGAATGACTCACAAGTAATTTTAGTCGTACACTTATATAATATTTCTTAATTTATAAGTATTTAATTTATTCGACATGTATGCATGACATGTATATATATTTATTTTATGTTACATAGAGATTCAGAGGACTTAGAGCATCATCAAGTCATGGATTGGGACATGACCCTAGTTGACATTACATGTTATTTTAGACATGTTTGATATAGACATGTTATATTCTGTATATTTTATATGACCATTACATATATACATGTTCATGTTATTTTAGACATTTGATAGACATTTTATATTTTGGATCATATTTTATATCACCATTATATATATGTACATGTATGTTATTTCATATACACATTATTTCATAAACACATGTTATTCTATGTACAGTTCATTTTATATGTTCATGTTTTTTATGTTCATAGTTATATGTTCATGTTATGAATGCTCATGTTTGAACATTAAGTACACTTATTTTATGTATGTTCATGTCATTTGTATATTTTTCATGCATGTTAGTTAAAATGAAAATTAATGTTTGATCAACTTTAATTTCATGTACATGTAGTTAGAATCAATTGGACATTTAAATTAATGTTTAATTAATCTACAGTTCATGTACATGTAGTTAGAATTATTCAATTTAAATTCTCAAGTTAATGTCTTAAAAGGAGATGTCTTAAGGGGACATAGATAAAAGCATGAACATAAAAGCATGTATGTATAACATAAGACATGTAAAAGTGCATACATAAAAACATATAGAAATTTCATTTAAGAACATACTAAATTAAATCATCAAAACATACTTGATGTTCATGTCATAATGTATATTTTTATGTACATGGCAGTTCAAATGTAATAAATACTTATTTAATTAATTTACATTTCGTATACATGTACTTCAAATCAATTAAGTTATATTTAAATGTCATAAGCCTAAAGCAAACATAAAAACATTTTAAATTATTACTAATGTCTTAAGGGAACATACATCAAAGCATGAACATAACATAATGTACATAACATAAGACATGTAAAAGTGCATATACATAAGAACATATAAAAATTTCATGTACAAGAACATACTAAATTCAACCATCAAAACATACATGTTCATGTTATGAATGTGCATGCATGTTCATTATGAATGTCTTAAGGGGACATATATCAAAGCATGAACGTAATAGCACATGTCTTAATTTTTTGTAATCCCAGGACCCGTTAGGAACTATTGAGACTCCTTACGACACATTACGACACATTATAACCATAAAGTGTGCCTTAAGGTATCCTAGGACCCCTTAAGACACTTTATGGTTTTAATATGTATTAATGTGTCAAAATAGTTCATAAGGGGTATTAATGGATCCTAACAGGTCTTACGACCCCTCATGACCCATTTTGACACATTAGGAGACATTATGACAAATTAATACACATTAGAACCATAATATGTCTTAAGGGGTCCTACAACCCCTTAAGGCACACTTTATGGTTCTAATGTGTTTTAAGGAGTCTCAATGGGTCCTAGGACCCTTTACAACACATTTCCAATATATTACGACACTTAAAAACCATAAAGTGTGCCTTAAGGGGTCATAGGACCCCTTAAGAAATGTTATGGTTCTAATGTGTATTAATGTGTTAGGGGTCATAGGATCCATGTAAACACATTAGGACACATTAATACACATTAAAACCATAATGTGTCTTAAGGGGTCCTACAACCCCTTAAGGAACACTTTATGGTTCTAATGTGTTTTAATGTGTCCTAAAGTGTTGAAATGTGTCAAAATTGGTCCTAAGATCCCTTATGACACATTTAGACACATTAATACACATTAGAACCATTAATGTGTCTTAACTGGTTCTATGACTCCTTACAAAAGACTTTATGGTTCTAATGTGAATCAATGTGTTGAAATGTGTTGTAATGTGTCGTAAGGGATCTTAGGACCCATTGAGACCCCTTACGACACATTATGACACATTTTTACACTTTAGTTCACCATAAAGTGTGTCTTAGGGGGTCATATACGTCCCCTTAAGACACTTTATGGTTCTAATGGTTATTAATGTGTAAAAAGGGGCCATAAGGGATCTTAAAGGGTCCTAATAGGTCCTATGACCCCTTATGACATATTTTGACATATTACGACACATTTTGACACATTAGAACCTTTAATGCATCTTAAGTGATCCTATGACCCCTTAAAGCACACTTTATGGTTCTAATGTGTATTAATGTGTTGTAATGTGTTGTAAAGGATCCTAGGACCCATTAAGACCCCTTACGACATGTTTCGATACATTATGACATATTTCAACACTTTAGAACCATAAAGTTTGTCTTAAGGGGTCAAAAGACCCCTTAAGACACTTTATGGCTCTAATATATATTAATGTGTCGAAATGGGTAGTATTGTGTCTCAATGGGTCTTAAGGGATCCAAGGACCTGTTAGGACCCACTAAGACCCATTTCAACACATTAATACACATTAGAACCATAAAGTGTCTTAAGGTATCCTATGACCCATTAAGGCACACTTTATGGTTCTAAAGTGTCAAAATGTGTCAAGATGGGTCCTAGGATCCCTTATGACACATTTAGACACATTTCAACATATTAATACATATTATGACCATTAATGTCTCTTAAGTGGTCCTATGACCCCTTTAGGTACACTTTATGGTTGTAATGTGTATTAATGTGTTGAAATGTGTCATAATGTGTCTAAGTGTGTCGTAAGGGATTCTAGGACCAATTGAGACCCCTTATGACACATTATGACACATTTCAACACTTTAGAACCATAAAGTGTGTCTTAAGGGGTCATAGGACCCCTTAAGACACTTCATGGTTCTAATGTGTATTAATGTATTGAAATGGGTAGTAATGTGTCCTCAATGGGTCTTAAGGGGTGCTAGGACCCATTAAGACCCATTTCAACACATTAATACCCCTAAGGCACCTTAAGACATGCTTTATGGTTCTAAAGTGTCAAAATGTGTCATAATGTGTCAAAATGTGTTGTAAGGGGTCTTAATGGGTCCTAGGACTCCTTACGAGCCATTTCGACACATTAGGACACATTATGACTCATTTCGACACTTTAGAACAAATAATGTGTCTTAATGGGTCTTAAAGGGTATTAATGTGTCTCAATGGGTCTTAAAGGGTTTTAAGACCCGTTAGGACCCATTGAGACCCCTTACAACACATTTTGACAGATTAGAACCATAAAGTCTTCCTTAAGGGGTCATACGGCCCCTTAAGACACATTAATGGTTCTAATATGTATTAATGGGTCATAAGGGGTTGGAATGGGTCCTAGGACCCCTTACGACCCATTTCGATACATTACGACACTTTAGAACCATAAAGTGTGCCTTGAGGGGTCACATGACCCCTTAAGGCACACTAATGGTTTTAACATGTATTAATGTGTCAAAATGTCTTGAAATGGGTTGTAATGGATCCTAGGACCTATTAGGAACAGTTCAAACCCCTTACAATCTATTTTAAAATCTTTTGACACATTCTGACACATTAGAACCATAAAGTGTGCCTTAAGGGGTCATAGGACCACTTAAGACCCATTATGGCTCTAAACTGTCACAATGTGTCAAAATGTGTCTTAAGATCCCTTACGACACATTTTGACACATTTCAACACATTAATAAACATTAGAACCATTAATGTGTCTTAAGTGGTCTTATGACCCCTTAAGGCACACTTATTGTTCAAATGTGTCGAAATGTATCAAAATATGTCAAAATGGGTTGTAAGGGGTCTGAATTGGTCCTAGGACCCCTTACAACCCATTTCAACACATTTTGACACATTAATACACATTAGAACCATTAGTGTGCCTTAAGGGATCTTGTGACCCCTTAATACACACTTTACGGTTCTAAAGTGTCGTAATGTGTCAAAATGGGTTGTAAGGGCTCCTAGGACCCATTCAAACTCCTTATGACATATTTTGATAGATTAATACATATTAGAACCATTAATGTGTCTTAAGGAGCCCTATGACCCCTTAAGGTGTACTTTATGGTTCTAATGTGTCAAAATGTGTTGTAAGGGGTTTCAATGGGTCCTAACGGGTTTTAAGACCCATTGAGACACATTAATACCCATTAAGACCCCTTAAGACACATTATTGGTTCTCAAGTGTCAAAATGAGTCATAATGTGTCAAAATGGCTCATAAGGAAACCTAAGACCCATTAAGACCCCTTACAACACATTTTGACACATTTCGACACTTTAAAACTATAAAGAATTTCTTAAGGGGTCATAGGACACTTTTGACACTTAAGACCCATTTGGACACATTAATACTCATTAGAACTATAAAGTGTCTTAAGGGGTCCTATGACCCCTTAAGGAACACTTTATGGTTCTAAAGGGTCAAAATGTGTTGTAATGACCATTAATGTGTCTTAAGGAGACCTAGGACCCATTATGACTCATTTTGACACTTTAGAAACATAAAGTGTGCCCAAAGTGGTCATAGGACCACTTAAGACACATTAATGGTTCTAATGTGTATTAATGTGTTGAAATATGTAGTAATATGTCAAAATTTGTCATAAGGGGGCTATGACTCATTAAGACCCACTAAGATCCCTTATGGCCCATTTTGACACATTAATACACATTAGAAACATAAAGTGTCTTTAGGGGTCCTATGACCCCTTAAGCTACACTTTAAGGTTCTTAAGTGTCAAAATCTGTCGAAATGGGTCATAACGGGTCTGAATGGGTCCTAATAGGTCCTAGGACCTCTTATGACTCATTTTGACACATTAATATACATTATAAGCTTAGTGTGCCTTAAGGGGTCCTCTAACCCCTTAAGGCATATATTATAG